>JACBWW010000016.1:20477361-20562591 GCA_020086605.1 Lanius collurio
CTGTCCCCGAGGGGACCGGCAGAGCCCGCGGGATCCCCCTCGCCATGCAGACCCGGCGGCGCCTGCTGCCTCCCGAGGTGAGTGAGCGGCGTCCGCCGAGCCGCCCCCGGGCCCGGGAGGCCGGGGTACCCCGCTCCCCAGGCCCCTGCCGCCCGCAGCGAGGCCCCGCGGGCGGGCGGGCGGGGAGGGCTCCGGCGCCTCGGTGGAGCCGCCGTATCGCCGACAGCGCCCTGGGCCTGCGGGCTCCGGCCGCCCCCTCGCCCCTCCGCCCTTGTCCTCCGCTCGCCACCAAGGAGAAGGCAGCGGTCGCCCCCCAGCCCTCCCCGGCGGCCGCCCTGGTCCTCCGAGCCCCCTCCCCGCCGTTCCCCCTCCGTCCCCGAGCATCTGGACTGGGTGACCCGCTCGCCCGGGGCACCTTTCTCCCCGCGCCGGCGATCCCGGAGATGGGGAAGCAGCTCCCGCTCCCCCCGGGACGCCCGGTGTGCCGGTGCGGGGCAGGGCGAGGCTGTGCCCGGGCAGCCGCGGCTGCCGGCCCGGGCAGGGGAGGATCCCTCTGCATCTCGTGCCCTTTTTATGGCCTGATCTCCGCTCTCTCCCCGGGCAGGGAATGTTACTTGCTCATCGCGATGTGTAACAAGTCACTCCTGCAATGGTGGTAGTGGTGGAGGGGGATGGGGAGAGCGGGCGGGATGCGTTTTATAACATCTCTAATTACGTGAAATTGTGGTAATGTCTCACTCTAAGAATAGCTGGCACTCTTGGCATGTCAGACTTTTTGCAGAGGTGGGCTACTTTCTTGCTCATAAATGTTATGGCTAAATAGGTGCCTGTGGCAGAGGGTGGCTCAAGAATTGTTTTTATCTTCTTAACCAGACAGAGAAACAAGTAGCAGATGGAAATTGATAGACTTTGTGTTTTCGTGTTAAGGACCTTGTTTATTTATAGACAAGATACTTCTTATTATTTTATGACAGAGGTTTTTCAGAGGCTGTCATTTCTACACATATTTTCATTTAGTTCAGATATTAAAAGTTAACTTAATTCTATCAGTTGTTTTAGTAAGTGTGGTTGTCTTGGATTAGAATTTCTGAATAACACTGCCCTCAATTTTTGGGTCCAGACTGAACCCCAAACCAGAAGGAGCTGTGTACAAACAAGTAAAATAGTAATAATAAAAAAGATGCATTACTTGAATAAAAGCTTTTATTTTCTTAAGGCAGCATTTAACTGACTAGGCAAGGCTTTAAACCATTGTAATTAACTTTTATTAGCAAGTAATTTTTGATTGCATGGAACAAATCCAGATTTTAGATACACCTTCAGTGGTTGAGGCATTCAAATCCTTTGTTACTGCCTGAACCATCAGTGTGCTTCTTTTTATAAAGTTACAGCACATGATGCAAAGTGAGAAGAACAGTCTCCTTGACCCAAGAGAGACAAATTTTAAAATCTCTTCAGAGGTGTGGGAAATCTGAAATTGAAGCTGAAGAAGGGTATAAAATTTCAAACAAGCTTCTTTCTCTAATTGAAGCCCTGATTAACCCTGAACAAGTTACCATGTTCTGACACACGTGATTTATTTGCATTGCTTTATGGTGCCTCCTTTAGTGTGTGAGAAAGGAAGAAACCCACCCCAAAACCGCCGTGCTGACTCCTGATATTGGGTGTTATTTTTGTGTGTTAGCTTTGAGTCAGTTACGAGGCTGGGGATTAAATACTTTCAAACACACACTCATTTCAGGATCTGAGGCCTGGGGCTAAGGCTGAGATGAAATACAGTTTTTTTAGCTTGGCATAAAGTCTGGCTGGATTGTCTCAGGGAACAAAGGTAGAGACTGAACAAAGATGCAGTATTAAAACTTGTGGCTAAAGAATGATAAGCTTTTAATGTCTGTTGTAGTCTGTCCACTCGCTGTGCCAGCTTTGGCAGAAAACAGCTTGCTAGTTTTTTCATTTACAGGCTATCTATAGAAAATTACCTGGAAATTATTTTGTTAAAGGATTAGAGTGGTGTTTTGGTTTTGAATACAAGCTGGCCAAAAAGAGGTTTTGGGAAGAAGTTGTGTGTTCATGTTTTGTTGATCAGAAAAATCTTCTTGATGCACTGAGAATCTTTCAAATAAAACTGATTTTCTTGACTGAAAATCAGTTGAGGGATGATAGTTTCAGTGCACAGTTAGTCTGTGTGCTGATGAATCTGTGATCTTTTCCAGAACACTGTTGTAAAGACACCAGTATATTCATAGGCTTCTTTGAAAGTGTTATATAAAGGCTAATGTTTATTTCTGTAATGTGACTGAGATTAAAGAAATTGAAAGGTGGCCTGTTTATAGTTCTATTTGTGATTCCTTAGGAGACTTGGACTTTTAAATGGACAGAAATGTGAGCTAATATGCTTGGTTATCCCTCCTGTTGTTTCTGTAAAGCTCTGAGAAAGGTACAGTGGTACTACAAATTGACAAAGCTTATTGTATTGATAAGCAATGGAAAGTCAAAAGTAAATGTCTGAAAGTATTGAGTTTTAGAGACAGCTTTTCCTTCTGTGTTGGCTTGAAGTGTTGGCTCTATCTTGCAATACTGGGAAAATTCTATCAGTTAATGTAAATGAATGGGAAGTTATGAAATACATATCAAGGATCTTTCACTGACATAGTAGTTTCTACTTGAATTGGAATTCAGGAAAAATAGATTCAGGATACATATTGATACAACTTTTTTGACTAATGACTAGAGCAAAACATGCCATATAGTTATCAAAAAAAAGCACACTGAAAAATCATTGTGATAAAAGTAAATGACTTTTATCATAATGCACACAAATATAATTTATTTGTCTTATCTCTATAAATAATTTTATTTTTACATACAAGTAAAGTGCTTTCCTACTTACTATTTGTATTTGGCTGAGTTTCACTTAAACTGCCATTCAGATTGCCATAGCATACAGGTAGAATAGGAAAAATACTTTTAAGATGAGTTTATATGTGTTCTTTCTCTAAATAATTCCAGTCTGGTTTATTACTGGATTATTCCATCAGTAATTATACTACTGTTGTATTGCTGCAAGAGATAAGCAAAGGTGGCTAATATTGGTACTTATTTTTAAGAAATAACAGCCCTCCAAGTAGTACATCGGCATCAAATAGACTTAACATGAATGCCAGAAGAAATCCATAAAGTGTCACTTAAACTATTTTGAAGTTACTAGAGAAATCAAATTAATTTAAAAACAGAGGTTGAAGGCAGGCAGTGCATGGCCAGGAACTTTAGGATGTCAACAGAGGGTAAATTGTTCCTTCTTCCTTCATCCAGATCTGCTCAAGGGAGAGGGGACATAAAGAAGCGAGTCCAGTCAGCTGAGATTTGCACAGGCATAGTTCTGTTACAGTAAGAAAAATGGTAAAAAAAAAAAAAAGGTGATAAACGGTGTGAAAAACAGGTGTGGAGGCACAACCTGTAGATGCTCTGTGTTTTAGGAAGTGTGGAGCTCTCTGAATGACTTGTGTGATATCTTCAGTGTGAGGATAAACTCAGGCAAGAGTTGTGTTAGTTACGAAGGCCAGGGAAAAGAAAGCTTCGGGAAACGTTAACATTGTTTTGTTTTCATGTGAAATTTGACAATTTGGAAATGTCAATGTGTGGCAGTGTGACTATATGTTACATTCTGAAGTTTTGGTGTTGATACCTCAAACTTTTCATATGTTTTGCCCCAGTGTACTTTGAGCAAAGGAAAACATGGACTTCAGTGCTGAGTTCCACTTGCATTGGTTTTTTGTCTTTATGTTTCTTGAGTAGAATTGATCAATTTCATACGGAATTATTTGTGGATAATGCTAATAGCTATATCCCTCTACATTTTGTCTCTGTGTTGTATATAGAATATATAAATATCTTTGTCTTGCTTGTTATATGTATTAATATTGTTAATATTATATCTCAGATATTTTGATGGCAGCTGAAGTTACAAACCTACCTATGAGTCAGTGGGGTCACTGTGGTCTCAGTTGTTTAAGGGAATACCCTGAAGGTCCAGAAGCATTCCAGTAACCTCTGCTAGGATTTTCTAGGTTTGTCTTTCAAGAATTTTATTGCATGCTGCTTGTTTCCTATCCTTCCTGCCCTTCCTTTTAACATCCACAGGAAGCTTGATGAACTTTTGTTTTTAAGAGCTTGATTGTGCAGTGGAGTTGAGTAGGGAAATGGTGTTGCCAGTTCAGAACTTTTTAAAACATTGTTGTGTTGGATTTCTGTTGCCGTTTTTTCCAACATAGTAACAAAGGTGGAAAGCTTTCCAATGGAGGTTTGAGGCATCAGCTGCTGCTTTAGGCAGCTCTGCTGAACCCTGGTGTAGGGGATGGCTTTATTTGTAAATTAATGCAGTAAATGTACCTTTGCTGGTGTGTGCCTGTTTTCCAGCCTGACTCAAGCTGAACTGATGTTTGCAGTAGTTACAAAAAAGCACTAACGCCTCATGTAGACAAGACTGGAAGTGTTTTTTCCTCTGCCATTTTCTATGTGTGAAAATGTTGTAGAATTCAGTTTGGTAACTATTTTAGGGCTGTTTCCCAGCTATTCTTCATTAGTGACAGAGGAATTAGGCATGAGCAAAGATGCTTCAAGTGTTTTCAGCTTTTCTTTGCTTGTGCTGAGAAGATCCCTTGTCCAGTTAAGTGTGAGAAAAGAAATGCTATTTTCTGAATTATTACCATGCTGACTGGTAGTATTTCTGTGTGAATTTTGCTTATTGACTACTTGTACTGCAATTTTGCAGAAGGGTTTTTTTTTTGTTGTTGGTAAAATGGTAGCTGGGTGGAGCTTGTCATTCCCTCTTCCCAGCATACAGACAATCCAGAGATAATTTCCTATCAGGTGATAAATTGAAATTAGGCCATACTTGGGTCAGAGATTCATGAGTGCTCTATCAATTACAGAAGAGCTATAGCTGCTCTAGTAGTACTTAACAGCCTTCTGGATTCTTGCAGTTTTGAAAAATACTGCAATTGGAAAGTTTTTATTTACTTCTATGGTATAATGGGGTTTTTATAAATAATAAAACTCAAGCTTTATACATGTGCTTTGGGTACAACATTTCTATTTCATTCCAAGTTAAACATTTTATTTAGGGAAGTAATATGGGTGAAATACATTAGCAGATTCATAGCAGATTATCAGTGGAAGTACATCATTGGTACTTTTTTCCCACAAAGTAGTGTGATGCACTTAAAAGGAGTTGGTAAATGTTCAATGTAAGGAGAAGATCAAAGAGCTTTCTAAATTGTATAATACCTTCTTTATCTGTGAATGACACTGACTATTAGAGGAGCTTTTCTGTTTCAAGGCTCAGTTTTGTTGTGTCAAAACTCTGCTTTGAACTCAGTGTACATGTTGTCGTACCTGTTTGCACTCCAAGTGTGAACTAAAAGATTGATTTAGGAACACTAAAATCAGGGCCAAGCCATTTGAAACTATGATTTTATAGTGTATGTAGCTACTATAAATTCAAGAAATATTGACAAATTGTATGAATATGCATAAAATTTACTGCTTGATCAGTTGGCCAGTAAGATAATTGGAAGATACTACATGACAAAAATTGTAGATATATTCAGATTTGTGAGTTTTTTCTTTCTCAGTTATTATTTACTGTACTTCTCTTAGATTTCTTTTAACCCTGCCAATGAAACTGTTCTCTCATCTGTTTCCTTTTCTTCTTCAACAACTTTGATTTTTTTTCTTCATCTCTTTTTTTTTTTGAATTGTTGGATTTTAAGAGGAATTTGAAGACTTGTGCCATTAATAGTAAAATATGGGTCCCAATTTCTGGTGATGTAGATTCCTCTGGTCTGTGTCGTGCTCAGACCTCATTCTGATCTTGGGTGTGCCACCCATCCGGTATCTCTGAGGTGCACTTTGGTGATGAGTGTGGGGCTGAAGGTAAACCCTGCCCCAGTCATCTGCTGAAGGTGTCTGGAGAATTAAATTTGTATTCCCACTTCAAGTTTTACAGCTCTGAGCTTTGCTTATCAATTTAAACAAAATGAAAATAATCTTGTTTCTCTGCCAGATTGGGAAGTGCAGTGAGTGAAGAGGTGCACATTTGGGTTTTCTGCAGGTGTTGTAGAGAAGCAAAGGTAAGTGGGCTGCTGGTTTATTGCAGAAGAGAGTGGATAACTGCACTGGTGGCTTCTTAAATAAGGGGGATATGAAGGAAAAGTTTATCTTGTGTGTCGCTCCCACCAACTGCTGAGTAGGGGTAGTGCTGACCTGTGTTTTTAGTGCATCACAGATCCAAGGAGCGTGCTGCCTGACCCCATGCAATACTGAGGACAGAGAAGTGGACTTGATTAACCTGCTACTCTAAAGAGTTCAGTGGTTCTTGGATTGAGTCAGTGCAGTGTGCTGGAACCAGTAATAAAGGAGCTGAAACACAGGAATCTGTTCCAGATTTGTCTCTGATTGCTGCGACTTATTTTTCACCTATAATTCTTTAGATTTTGTGGAAGATTTTGTAAGTAACAGGGAAATTTTTACATTATCTGGAGATGGAGAGAAATATGTTTTGAGTTGGAAGATGTATTGAATGAGTTTATAGTGTAAATCTTATCTGATGTATCTGATATGTATCCAAGTCCTTGGAGATACTATATTAGTAAGCATTTTGTTCCACCATCTGTGGAATGAAAGAATCTTGCTTTTCTGTGGATGTAAATACTTTTTGCCCCATAGTATCTCTTCCTTTCCTTCCCTCTCTGCATTAATCCCATCTTTCTCACATAACACTGTATTTCTGTTTTTTTTTTTTTTCCCCAGAGCTGTATGGGTATTGATTGCCCAGCAGGTTGCTGCCAAAATACATAGAGCATCTTGCTTTTCCCTTGGAGGGCAGTCACTTGGATTTGTTTTTACTATGTAGATACTCATTTTCATGACAGACATATATATAATTTTTAAAATATGGGCATGAACAATAATAAATGAACATTACGATCCCATAATCTTAATTTATATAGGAGATTAGATTAAAGATACAACACTTGAAAAGTGGCAGCATCTGAACACTTAACCAGTATGTAGAAGTCCTCTTGTTCATATTACTGAGGCTATGAATACTGAGCTTTCTTTGTAGGAGGAGACACAAAAGTTACATGGTTAAAATATACCCAGCAAACCAATCATGCCAATGTAATTTCTTATTCCCTATCTGCACTGTAATGTAGATAAATGAATATTTAATATGAATTGAGATAATGTAAGAGGAAAGTTCCCCTCTTTGTGATTTTTTTTTTCATTTATCTCACAGTCTTTTTGAAATTTCCCATTTGCCTGTGATACTGTAGAAATGTGTGCTATGTCTTGGAAATAGCTTGCTTCTGAGACTTGTGTTTTGTAGAGAAAGGCACAGGTGTCTGATTTACACCGGTTTGGGGGTTTATACTTCAGTATACAGCTGCTGTTTCTGTTTGCCAGCCACATTGATAGTCCAGCAGAGCATGTTGGCTGTCACAGTGTTACAAAGGTACGTTGTAAATGCTGCATTGGTTAATTCAAAATGAGTATTTTAATGATCTCTTATTTGGTGAACTTGAAAGTACATGCAAAGCCTACTTCTTAGGTTCTATTATTAACAGATTACTTTAAATAGCATATATATTGAAACAGCCTTTTAGCTGAAACATCAAATTGCATTGATTGTAGTAATTTTGTACTGTGTTTTTGTATAAATGATGAAGGCTGCCTAAAACCCCAGTGTATTTCATGTGTTTCACAGTTCTTTCTTGACTCTTTATAAAGGTAACCTTAAAAGGTCGTTACATAACCATCAGTCCACCTGTGTGCTTTTCTGCTTTCAAGTAATTGTGTTGGTGTACTGGCTTAATAGCTTCTATATTGTATTTACCTTGGCTTCACTTAACAAGTCACCTGTAAAATGCATTTTAACCCATCTCTGGAATTTGGTCATAGATTTTCTTTTTGTATACTCCTGTAGCATAAATGTGGGGTTTATTATGATGCCAGTTAGAAATTGTTTCTTGAGACTCACGGGCAATAGATAATTATGTATATAGTGGTTTTGTTCCCTTATTCATTTCCTATATTACCCCTTGTGGCTATATATATATATTTTTTTTTTTTTTTTCATTAAGCTTCATTTCTGTACAGATGGCTTTTAAATGTAATTGTACTTTCTAATTTGGGGAAACATTCAGTAGTGCCTCCTATGTAGTTATCAAAACTTGTCTTGACTACAGGCTTCAAACATGGAGATGCTAGAGGGAAATGGTCCTGGATACTGAATACTCACTGTATGTTTGTGTCAGAAAATGCATTTCAGGCTGCAAGGCTAGGGGTTTAAATGAACTTGTGAAGGAACTTAATGATGGTAAAGAATGATGAGGGTGGGTAGGAGGCATGTTGGTAGTTAGGACAGTGTCTTAGGAAATGGCTGTTTTAGTCTTGTGGTTTTTTGCTTTTTTGATGACCATTTTGTCTAAAGACTTCCATTTCTGGTTGCAGTGTAGATGTACCACCATTGCTGTTGGGTTTGCTCCCACTGCTCTTAATTTTGTGAGGTTAATAAGGTAGCTTACAAGTATATTTATACCATTAATGAACAGTAATGTTGGAACATGGGGGTTTTAATTTTTTTTTTTGTCAGAGAAAGAAGAAAGCTTGGGCAGGGAGAAAACAAATGGATGCAGGAAGAAGTGAATGGGGAAGGAATGTGAGAGGGGAAAAGGAGACCTCCAGATGAAGAATACATAGGAGTATGGTACAGGCTAAGAAGGAGGGGTGAAGAGGTAGGGATTTGTGGCTGAGCAGAATCAATCACCCTGTCAGTGGACAGATGTGGCAGAGGTTTCTCACTTTTGATCTATCTGAGAAATGTTACATCTGAGTTTAGAGGAATCTGGTGTTCCTACAGCTCCATAGGATTTCTGATAACTGTATTAATACTCATAACTCATTAATAATGAAGGCTTTCAAATATTTTTGGGTTTTATCTGTCAAGTCTTTATTCCCTCTGACTGCTAACAGAGATACAGAATTATGGGCACTTAGTATTATAACTAAAACTTCCTGGAGACCAACATAAATTTCAGATAAATATCCTGATTGCTTCAGTGGCACAATATATCAGCTAAAAGAAAAAAAGCTTTACAGTGAACCTAAATGCAAGTTACTGCATTCAGCCTGTTGGATAGTGCTCAGTCCCTTCAGTACTGTTACAAGCACATTAATGGACCTCAGCATGGATGAGATGCATGCTCAGAAATAGCAGTTTCAGTACACACTGTTGCCATGGATTATTGAGTTGTATCGGGTGAGTTACTAGTTACAGATGACTTAAGACATAATGCACTGTGAGCATCAGCAGTGATGTTAGATCATGATCACAAACGTGGGAGGGAACTTTGCTACACTTGACAACAGTGTTTTATAATGTGTTTGGTGTGATATGAATATAAAGGTCTACACAAAATGGGAATTAAGTTACCTACTTAGAGATCATTTCAGGGAGAAGAGAGTATGAGATAAAAATCCATATTTATTTCAGGGTTGTATGGTAATCCAGCTTTACATAACATAGGATTTAAGAAATAGTGACTGTTTGGTGTCTATAATTATGATGTTTCTTTAAAATGTAAGCAAAAATTTAGAACAAAAATTTAGTTATCAGATGAGCAGAGATGAGTACAGGAGTGCTGGAAACAGAGCCTGTTGATAAAGGTGATGTTAGTATCTGCCTGACTGCTCTGCAGTGGTCTTTCAGTGTTTTTGCCTGTTCAGATGGTCCTTTCTCTAAAGAGCAGCTGAGTGCATAAATTGTGTTGCTTCCAGCAACTTCTCTCCCCGGTGGGTTCAGCTTAGAATTGATGGGCTGGTAAATGGTAGCAAAGCAGTTTCCCTTCTTGCCCATTGTCCTTTTGATCTGTCTCGCTCTGGTTGTGTGGCACTTCTGGCTTTTATTATCAGATTTTGCTCTCTGGCACTCGCCAGTGTCAGCCCCTCGTGGGCTTTATAAAAAGGACAGTTTCTTAGCAGTTGGAGGCTTTTAATTAGAGATTCTAGGGGACCTTAGTCAGTTCTTCCCTTGTTGCTGAAATCTAACAATGATCTGAAACAATGTTGAGTCTATTTGGGTTTCATTCTTCTTTCTACCCTACATTAGAAAGAAGAAAAATTCATAAAGCGTTAGGATACAGGATTAATCCACTCTGGGATAGAGTGCTCAGCTTTAAGTAATTTTATTCTTCAAATGTGTTAAACATCATTGTCAAAACCTTCTCAAATACTGAAACATTAAAATCATCCCATAAACCTACTTATTCTATATGTTTGCTTTATTTTGTATTTGAATAAGGATAAACAACAGCTTCAGATTGGTATGTTAAATGGATTAATTTTTTAAAATAACTATGTTGTTACATTGGTGACATTACTTGGAACTTGTGCACAAATTAAGAAACATGATTTCGTATTAAATTTATGTTTAATGCACTGTGCATTAGCTTTTTGTGGTTTACAGTATTTTAAACTTGGAAGTTGCATGAAATAAAGTTTTATAAAACATTAGATACATAAACCACCACATTTTGAAGTATGAGCATACGAATAAGTTCAGGAAAGAATTTTCTTTTTTTTTTTTTTTTTTTTTCCAACTGTATTCCTCTGGAAAAACTTGCGTGGAAGGCAGCACTGCAGTGTAAAACTATCTATTTGTTCTTCCCCAGAGCAGGGATGGATCCTTTTCCAGGCACTCAGGAGCAGTTACATAAGCAGGAGCTGGTTCCTGTCTCCAGGTGCTGAGGCCCAGCCTCTGCAGCAGGCTGAGGCTGCTTGGCAAGGCTGGGGTTTGTGTCAGGAAAACAAATCAATTGCTTTCTCCTTGAAATAGTAAAAAAGGGTAGGAAATGGAATTTTATTTTCTACTATAAATGCTTATAAAGCAGGTGTCCTTTTCAGCTGGGCTGCTTTTATTTCCTGGAGCACAAAGGTTGATAATGCTGCTGTAGTTTGTCTTGTCTCTCTCTTACTTTTGACTGTGATACTTCCAATAATGCTGCTTTGAAGTTACTGCTCTTTTGACTGCCTTACTACTGCTCAGGCATGTGTGAATGTCTCCTTATGGAAAGTTGGCTGGAGACAAATTGGAAATAATGGCTTTAAAATGGCATGGGGGAGAGTCAAGGGAAGAGATGCAAATATTGGTGAAATAATTAGAGAGACTATTCTGCTTTAAGCATTATCCACCTCTGTTTGTTCAGCTGATTGGAAAAAAAGACAATCCAATGCAACATTGCAATAGTTTATCTTTTGTCAGCATTCAGGGGTAGTGAGCTGGTACAAAGTGTTGTATTACACAGAAATAGCCTGCCTGCTCTTGGGTGCATTTACTTTGAGCAGTAGGAACATCAGCAAACTATGGAAAGTAAAGCTGAAGGATGCTTGGTCATCTTGAGCTTTTGGTGCAGGGAAAGGATTAACAGTGACTGTGTCTTGTTTATATTTGTTACATTTCATTTTTGCTGCTGTATTTAGTATTACTTATTAAATGGATTTATGGTGAGTTTTAATGGGATTTTTAAAATCTGAACTCTGATACAGTTAATGTATTTTAAAAAAATCTGTTGACATTTGGTGATTTTTCTTTAATAACTTAGCATTTTGAAAACAATTATTTTCTTTTTTTTTTTTTTTTTCTGGTTGCATTGAATGACTACTAGTTTCATTTATTAATAGAACTCTTAATTTTGGAATATTTAATTTGAGGTCTAATCTGAAGTCCTTGCCATTGCAGGCATTTTCAGGTAGGTCTGTGACAGATATTGTTATTGCTGTGTCACAAACACTGTGTAATGCCTGCATTTGGCACATGCTAGGTAGAAAGAACCCATTTTTTTGGGACAAAATTGTTAGGCATGGGGTAAATCACCATTATTCCAAGCACTACATTACTTGAGTGAAGAACCCCCTTTTCCATTTGTGAAGGTTTAGCTTCCAGATTGATTGATCAGACAAAATAATTAATTTTACATTACTGATGTGTGTCCTGAAACTTTCCACCTGTCTCTGCCCTTGTTTAAGTACACTGAATTCCTGTTAATATAACCCCCTGCTACAGCATTTCTTGTAGTTTCTATTTTCTTGCAGAGTTTGGGCCTGAATACATCCCCTGTCTGTAGTCTCTGAATCTCCCATCTGATACCTCCAGGGTGTAGACAAGGTAGGAAGTTTAGATACCAGTGTTGAAATCTGGATTTGCATTTAGGATAATGCCTAGTTCAACTAATCTAGCAATAATAAAGTGCCTTAAAATGGCTGCAAATGTCTCCCTGCCTACTCAAAGACATCTTCTCACTGGTAGCACATTATAGAGGATCTGTAGTGTGGTTAAGAGTTGGATCTTTGCCAGTAGATGGAAGCATTTTTTAGCATCTCCTCATGCTTTGATCATTTTTCACATTTTTTTACCATAGTATCAAAATTGCTTCTTTTTCAGTCTCTTTCCATTTATTATAAGCTATTCCAGTTTCTGCTAGTTCAGATTACTTTCACTTAAAGTTGTAAACATTTTTTACATTCTTTTTTTCTGGAAGATATTTCTAATTTTGTATTTTTGGAGTTCTTTTCTTCTATTCTTCATCCTTTCTTTATTCTGATCACGTCTCTGCTTGTCAAATTTCTCTTCAATTTCTGTTTTGCCTTTGCTGTAATTGGTAGTCGCCTTCCTGGAGCTCCTGAGGGAAATCAGACATGTAGGGTACAACCAAAGCAGCACCTGAGTGGCACCACTGTAGGGCAGGAGACAGAGGAGTTCAGCCAACCATCAGCAGAAGAGATAAGGAATTGAAGTGCTCTAAGTAGCAAACTGGGACAGCAGGGACACTGGCCCTACTTCATTTGCAGTGATCTTAGGTCTCAGTGGGCCCATAATTTTTAGGTGGAAATGTATGTATCTTTTACAAGTGTGATGGAACCCTTTTTTAGCAGTGTGTGTGATTCAGAGAAAACCTAAAAATCACTAGGTTATATGCTGTTGTGAGTATTCATGGCTCTCATTTGTAGTTATTCCTTTTGTCCTCAATTTTCATTTACATATACTTACATTAAATTCTTACTAAAAAAAGAATTTGGCTCTGCTGCCAACTTGTTCATTTTTTTTCATGAAATCCAAGTGTTACAATTTTACTGTTACAATATACTTTTCTTTTACTTGCTTTTTGTTTAAGTGTACCACGTTCATATTTGTAAGCATGCTTTGATTGTTTCATTGATCTTTATAAGAGGAAATGGCTGCTGAGAGTAAATGTTGAACTGTAAACAAAAAGCTCCAGGACCTCCAGGTAATATCTCTTCAAAGCTTACTTTGGAGACTGGCAGCGATTGATTGGATCCATCTTCTCTGTTGAATGGTTACACACAAAAAAGTCATTACCTGGGAAGGATGGAACAAGGAAAGAGGGGCAGAATAAAAACAATGAATAATAAAGCTGTGCTGTTGCCCTGAATATTGCTTGCCTAGAAGGTTTGCTGGCTTAGACCATGGGTGTCAGCAGAGCACGTTCCAGCTGTGGGTTGCTAGGGCTGATCCATTTCTGATCAGGGAAGGCTGAACTTTGTGGTTAATGTATGACTGGTTCATGTGATGGTCGTGATGCAGCTGACAGGCCTTGCCATAAATCACAGACAGAAATGTCATTAATTGATCTGTCTTTTCAAAGGGGTCATGAAAACTGAATCATTTTCCTGCACTACAGGCCAGGAGGGGACAGGTTGGTGGTTCAGAAAACCTTCCCCACTGCCACGTGTACTTCACACCCCTTTGAAAAACCTTATTCTGAAGCTTTTCAGTGGAATTAAATTTCCTCCATTCTGTTTCTGCATGCATGTGAAGCCTATCTGAAGAATGTTGTAATAAGATAACATCTAAGATAACATCTACCATTTCCCATATAACCAAAATTCATTTTAGTTTTCAGAGGTAGAAATACACATAGCATCAGAACTTTTACTTGTATACAGGAAGAGTTCTGCTGCCATCCAAAGCTGTGGGATTCTGAGTTTGGAAACACTGCTGCTGCTCAGAATGATACTGTTCAGTTCATTAGTTTCCTGGAATTATTACTGTAGCTAATTTCTGAAAAGAATAATAAATAACCCTGGGAAAAATTTAGTCTAACACTGAATATTGCTTTTATGGATGGAGAACTGATTTTTTTTTTTAGCACTGTTCATTTTGCTGGTCAAAATGTCAGTGCTAGCAAACCTTAAAACATGAATTTAACTTACCTCTTTCCTTTTCTTGTTTCACGGTTTGACATAAGCTAGTTTGTGTTTTCTCTGCCCATGGCTGTGTTGGATTTTTGAGCTATGTTGACTGTTAGGATGCAGCCTGGGAAAATGAGCACCTGACCTATAGAAATGCTGTGGATTGAAGAAGAAAATTTTCTTTGGGTGACTTTTTTTTTTTTTTCTCTTGGGTCCTCCCTGCTATTGAAGGTTGGTGCTATTGTGGGTTTTGTGAGAAGAAGCCTTTAGGAAATGATGGGAGCCTAAGATTGTAGGGGGAATAATGTGAAGACAAAACCACTTGTTTAGCTGTAACAAAATCAGTGGGAAGCTGATGAATACTGTTTACAGATTCAGGGGGCTGTGAATTTTTGTTGAGTATCAAAGCTACTAGCTCTTTATTTTTGGAAGGCCTATTGTAGTATAATATAATTGATTTCAGAGGCTAGTTTTATAAATTGTTACAGTCAAGGTCATCAGGAATACAAGGATGGTTGGAGTTGCTGCATTACACTGAGGGTTTACAGTTAATTGAAGAATAATAACAGGCAGGTAGCAATGTGTTTTTTATTAGCAACATTTTTCTCCAGACTATAGGAGAGCAATAGTGGCATAGTGCACACATCCCTGAATTTAAAGCTGCAGATGTAATCCAAATCATTTGAAGCTTGCAGCATTTGCCAAATATGCCTGTGCTGGCTGCAGCCATGTGTTGAAAAAAACATGGTTTGTGGCAGAATTAGCAGTCATAAAACACATATTTGTATTTTTTTTCTAGGATCAAGTAGAACACCCTGATTCAGCAGAACTGGCTGGTTGTGCTGCAGTCATCATGAGAAGGCACAGGGTCATTCATTTCTTAACTTATGTATAAGAGAAAAAGGTAAGAGGCAAGTTCTGCTTTAGAATATAGTGATTCAGAGTTCTGCACCTGAGATGTTTTTTATGTATTCTTATGGATATATATTTATGTACATACACCTTTGTATATGGATGTATCTCCTATATAGAACATGATGGAGTATTTTTAGCAATTTGTTTTGTTTTTTACTGAGAGTAACTGTCCTGTTTTAGAGCAAAGATTGTGTCTTACTTTGTTTGGGAGAGGAGGAAGGTGGGCAAAGTCTTCCTCAGTCTGTGCTGTAGACAGATCTCATCAGTTCTAAATAAAGCTATTGCTCAACTCTGAACAAACTCTTCATTACAGCAGAGGTGCCTGACTCGCAGGGACAGGTAACACACAGATTGCTGAAGGGAGCTGGAACAAATTGTGCACTTGACCATTGTTTGTTGGGGTTGAAGGAGGTGTTCAGGAGCACTGGATCTAATAAATCAGTCTGTCCAGTCAATCTGTACTTCTGTGCTCTCATGCTACGGGAAAGTGATATTTTGTGGATGTGTGATTTTTATCAGGGTGAGTGAGCAATGTTTGGTTTCAGTTTGATCATGCCCTTTGTGCCTTCCATCTTAGGAGTTTTTCATGGATATTTTTTGTGAGGACTATAATAAACTATTTGTGCATTTTGTTTAGTGAGAGATTACTGAAACATGTAGGTTCACAGTTTGATATTGAAAGAGTTGTCTCCACAGGACAGCATGACAGAAAATCCTGGGATTCTATTCTGGTCCTTTACATACTCTCTGGTTTTTAGGCCTTTGCTGTGTGGCCAATAGTTGTATGTCAGTATTATTTCCTTTCAGTGCATTTTTTATTATGGTATTTTAATGTGATTGTGAGTTGATCATCCACTGTTAAAGACAATTTGAAAGGCTAAAGGCTGTCAGTTCCCGTGGTGAAAACATCTCGAGGATAATTTAGGATGTGCAGTGCAGGAGATCATGGGTTACATAATCCCTTATCATGGAGCCCAACACAAATACAAGCCTGGCTGCTCTGCAGGTATGACACAAGGCCAGTCTCTTGTACAGTTCATTTCCCAAGAGCAAGCTGGCATGTGGGATATCTGAGCTCTCTTGTGAGGCAGTCTCCAAGGCTAAGCCTGTTCAGAATAACACCTAATTTTAAGGAAGGTTTTACTGTCCTTTACTTCTGTCTCCTTCCCTCCCCCACTATGCAACTGAAGTTGGTGTTATGTCCGAATGCTGTGATGACAAGGGCAGTAATTCTGAGTAGATATGACACACACATTTCTGGTACATGCACCTTTAAATTTAGACATCAAGGGAGATTAGAGCATGTAAGCTTCATGGAATATAAACTCTAAGTTTTAGAAATGAAGATAAGCCCATGCTGTTGTTACGAAGAAATTGATAAGTAAAACACAGTTCCTGAATTATGCATGATCTGTGATCCAACAGGAGATGGAAAATAATCGGATTTGACAGGCTGCATGTTTTAATTAGCTCTTTGCCCTGAAAGACAGAAGATGACTCTGCAATGAGTAACAAGTGATCTTGGGTTCTGCACTTACTGTACCAGTGGGTAGAAACTATTGTACTAATCTTTTTTGTATACAGAGTTAAATACAAAATTTTACTATTTTTTCCCTAATTAGTCTTTTCTGCCAAATCTTTGCATGGAGGACTATATTTCTGAAAAAAAAAATCTTCTGTTTTTCACTCATTGGTGGTTTTTGTCTTCTCCTTTTCCTTGCAGTAGCACAAAATCTTCTCCTTCATACATTTCATCCCAATATATACTAATTTAGGAGGTATCTCCTTTTTGGTGCTATAAAATTACCACTAAAACTTCTTTGTGACTTGTTCATGTTTTTATTCTCCTTTTTCCTGAATCTAAGTTGTGTGTTTGCTCATCAGCTTCTCTCCATGCCATGACTCAGGATGTTTGAGCAATGCTACAGAGTTTCACAACTATTAAGGATCCTTTAAAAACATCATGCCAACCTTTGTACTAAGAGGAACTTTGGGATTAGAATAATACTAAAAGTCTTCCAAACTTTTATAGTAGTACATGAGAGTTGCAGTCAAAAGTTTCAAAAGACCTGTAAAAGAATATGCTTTTTATTTATCTTGGGTATTTAATAAAAATATTAAAAATAAAATTAAATTCTAAACCACAGGGAAAACAGCTACTCAAATATTACAGCATGCTGTGTTAGAGCATTTTATTTTCTGTTTTGATCTTGACTTTCTGGCTATGGAGAGTTGAAGCCTTAGATCTTCAGCTGGCAGATATGTGAGTTGCTGACAATCAGGAAGCCGTGCTGATTTCTGTCAGGAACATGAGTACTTGTCCTCCTTTACTGTCAGACAAAGGCGAGGGCATTGAGGACTTCTGTGGATTTGGCAGTGTGTTTTGCCCTTGGCAGAAATTTGCTTGGGGGGTTGTTGTGTTCTTTTATATAATAATAATAATTTTAGACCTGAAGATTTGCAGCTGACCTTTTCTGAGAAATACCTACTGCACAGACAATGAGATCTCATTTAGAGTGGCTGTCAGCTTAGTGACTGTGAGTTTAAAAATAAAAGGTTCTCCATATATCCAGGTACATCAGAAAGTGAAATAACGATAGTGATATAAAAGGTCTTTTCTCTCATCAGTTAGAACTCATGAGCACAAAAATTTTTTATGACATTTTTTTAGTCTTGCTGTGCTTCACTGACAAATATTCTTTGCATCATTGACCTTCATCAATTGTTTGCTAGGAGCAATGTTATCATTATAATGTAAATTAAATACATTATAAATGGATGTGAAATAATATTGTATTTTGTACAAAACAGTCTTACTTTTTGAAACTTCTGCAATGCAACCTGTGATCAAGGTGGGCAGCTTTTCCATTGTTTGTGTTATGATCTGTACAGTTAATGATATGGCAGATAATCTATTTTCCTTGCAGAAGGGGTTAATCTAAAATCCCAAAACAGAGGACAAATCTGGGAGTATGTTAGATGACAAGTTGAGTTTATCTCCGAATTATTTTGCAAACGGTCTTTATTTCTGTTGATGCTTATTGTAATTCTAAGTTATTGTTAGATTATTTTTCTTCAAAACTAGCTTTTGTATGTGTCTTTAACACATGCCTTAGTCTGATTATATTAAATAAGAATGTAGGTATGTTGTATCATATTAATCTTTTAAAACAACCATGTTTCAAGTTTTAAGTTGACCTTGAAAGCTTGAACTCTGCATTTTGTGATATTTTAATGCACAGTCTTTTTCTGTCATTAACCTAATTGCAGCTGTTGCCCATAATAAATACAAAACTGTTGTACAGTAAATATTTATAATTTGTAAATTGGTAAATAAACTGTTGTACAGTAAATATTTCTAATTTGTAAATTGGTAAATACAAAATGTAGTAATGGAAATAAAGGTGGTTGATGCTTTCCTCAAATCCAGATTCTATGGACATAAAGGTAACGTATTGTTTTAAATTGGAAACTTCCCCTGATGTGTTGTATCCCTGGTGGAAAAAAGCAGGTTTTTAATTGACCTGTCAGGTCTAACACTGCTTCATGCTGCAAAACAAGGTTCTCACCCTCTCCTCTTCCATTGCCTTATTTCAGAACAGTGAAAGCCAGCTCTGAAGAGAATAAGACTATTTTGGATGATGTTCAGAAAACAGATCAAATCAAGGTCTCTCTGTGGTTTATAGGTTATGGCACACATTTCCCAATGAAAATGTCTTTGCTGGTAGTGAATGTTTGGAAAAAATGAATCAGGGTGTCTTGTTGCTACAAGATTTTGGTAGTGAGGAGTCCATGTTACTGCTGTTAGGGCAAAATATTACTTACTATGTGAAGGTAGTTATGTAATGATTCAGGGTTGGGTTTTTGGCTTTGGTTTTGCTTTTTTCCCCCCTAATTTCTCCCATGTCATCTTCTTTTCGAGCCTGAGAGCATTATCTTTTGATGAGACTATTTACTTCTATGCATTTTGTTAGATTTCCAGTGTCTGCCTTTCAGAGAAACAAGGATTATTAAAGCAGACATTTTAAGAGGTTGCACAATTCAAGTAGCACCCATTAAGTCCCTTAACAACTTTTAGAAGTATGAATCCTTGAAGCATCTCGAGGGGAATGAGGACTGACATAGAATACTGCTAGCCTAATGTACATTAAAAAATCAGAAGCACGGGGAGTTTAAACTACATGTTCAGAGCCACATGAACTAATTGGTGATAAGCACAGATCTGGAAGTCAGGTCTTCAGATTTTTTAGTTGGCTTTTCTGATTCTCTAGACTGGTGTCACAGCAGTTTTGCTTTTACCATTATGGTGATCCTGATAGCCAGACACATTAATGTGAGAGACTGGAGGTAATAAAATCCAAAGCAAGTTTGGAGAGGTTGTTAATCTGAATTAAGGAAGTTGAAGCACACAAATAATTTTTATTCCTGGAAAATACTTTTGAGTTATGTCTGTAATGTATGTAAAATCTGATTTACAAAGGACTTTTCTCCTTAAATCAGGACAGTATGTAGTAGAACACTGCTGACTGAAGGTTAAGCATCTGATTGTAATTGTTCTCTGGCAGGTTCAGACAAGGATCTGGTGGTCGTTCCCTGACAAATGGAGAACTATTTCCAAGCAGAGGCATATAACCTCGATAAGGTTTTAGATGAATTTGAGCAAAATGAAGGTGAGTCATTTTGAACAGGATTGTAGATGCACATCAGATGTCTTCTACAGAGAACAGTATTGAAGAGGGGGAGATCTGTGACATCCTTTGTGGATTTGAGTTGCAAATTAATCTCAGAATTCACAAAAAGAAATCTGTTAATTTTGCATAGTATGTCTTCAGCATTTCTTAGTAGTATTCTCTTCTGCTTCCATTCATCTTGTTTACCTTTGTAAAATTTCTCACTCTTTTAATAGCAAATGTGCCGTGCACTTTCGAAGAAAGGTTTTGTGAAGCTTAATCTCAGTAGCAATATTTAAATAATTTATATTAAACAAATCAGGCAAAACTTATTTTAAGCTTCTTTTGCAGAAATGTTTTATTAGATCACATAAATCATATAATGAAGGTTATCATGTTCAAAGCACTACATTTTTTGCTTAGTCTAATTGGTAATTCTTTGCTGTCAAGGAAGTTGAACATTTTATTGGGGTGAGAATCTTTCTAAGCTCTTCTAGCTGTCTGAGATATATTAATCAATACTTCAAAGTTGCTTTTGCAAATTCAGCCTGATACTAATTGGGGTAGCTCTAAACTTCTTGAGTTCCAGAAACATTATGGAATTACACTACTTAGGTTGATCAAGGATGCTGGTTATGGCAGGTGAGCTTCAATTTTGTGCCCGTATTTGAACACCATTCTAATGCAGCAGGATTAATAGAACCTGTAGCTTTAATATGACAGGAAGTTTTCTTCTTTAAACCCTTTTTCAGATGCCGCTGTTTCACCTACACTGCTGGGTGCAAAGTGGAATCAGATTCTAGATCCGCCTTCTCGTCGCCTGTCATTCAACTCGACCGTGGCCAATGTGAATGAAGCTACAACTCCTAATGAATGTCAGCAGAGATTAAAGTCTTTCTCCTTGTCCCATTCAGTGACTACACCAACAGGAGGAGGGGATCGCTGTGCTAATGGAAAGGATTTTAGCATAAGCCCAGAGACCCCAGTCATGTGGATTGATGATCAGGCAGCAGCAGATGATCAATTGATTAAAAGAAATAGTAATCGGGATGATCAGTGTAACTCTGTGGGAGCAGGAGAAAAGAAATGTGGAAATACAGCTTGCTTGCCAGAGGAGAAAAATGTGCTAGTGGTGGCAGTCATGCACAACTGTGACAGAAGAACACTACAAAGTGATGATGTGGTGGATTGTGCAAATTACAACAGTCAGTCCCCAATGGACTCTATTAGCTTTACACTGGATAATGAGAACCGACAGAGTGACCAGTTTAGTGTTACTGTAAATGGATCCACAGAAAAGGATACAGATACAGAAAAGCAAGTGAACAGGCTGTGCACTGAAGATGACTCTGTAAGTCATTTGGTTAATGCTTCTTCTGAAAGCCTGACTGCTGCATGCCCCTCCTCTCGATTGAAGGAGGATTTTAATATGAGTAAAGATTCGCTGTTTTCAGAAGCTACAACTGCAGGGATCAATGCAGTGACTCTCTTACAGAGACCAGTTGATGGTACTGCTAAAATGCAAGAAAACTGTGCATCAGTTGAAAATTTCACTAGTAAAGCCATTCCTCAGAGAACAGATGTAGAAGCTAAAAACTCTTCTGGTTCCAGTAGTGGAAGCTTAATTGTAGAACAGGAAACAACCCAACAGTTGCAGTCTAGGCTATCTGGGCTCACTGAAACCTGTCAACCTAACGTGGCTGGAAGTGGCAATTACAAGGAATGTGTTGCAGAGGATGTTAGTGCCACTGAAAGCGAAGTCATTGAATGTGATAAAAATCTCAGCACGACGGAATTGCACAGCATGGCAGAATGTTACCCTGAATCTCAGGAGATGACTAATTGGGAACTGACAAAGTTGAATGAGATGAATAATAAGCAAACTCTAGGAGAGAATGAAAGATTTTTGCAGACCAAACAGCCTGATGATGCATGTGGTAGCAGCAAAGAAGAGGAAGATGGGGTGTTGGAGGCAGGTATAGACTTAAAAGGGTCTGGTACAGATGAGCTTGAAGAGTCCAGTGTCTCTGATGTGATGGCTACATCAGCAGCAAGCTCTCTGTCTAATGGTTGTGATTCCTATGGAATGCAGAACCCAATTGTTGCTCATGTTCCAAAGACTTTACCCTCCAAGGAAGACTCGGTAACAGAGGAAAAGGAGATTGAGGAGAGCAAGTCAGAATGTTACCCTAATGTTTATGAACAGAGAGGAAATGAGACCACAGAAGGGAGCGGTCTCATTTTAAACAGCACTGGTGACCACATAAAGAAAAATTATTTGCATAATCTTTGTAGTCAGGTTTCATCCATGCAAGGGCAAACTTCACCAAAACCAGTGACTAATCTGCAATATATCAGTGTTCCTTTTGGTGGTGCAAGGCCTAAGCAACCCACAAATCTGAAACTGCAGATTCCGAAGCCATTATCGGACCACTTACAAAATGATGTTATTCCCCCAAATTGTGGAGGTAATAGTAAAAACAAAAATGTCTTTGGTAAGACACAATTAGGGGATTCAGCAGACACGTTTCCTGGTGAAACATCTTCAAATGCCTCTGGTACTGGTTCCAATGGGGAACATTTGGATGAGTATGAATCTGGAGTCTCTAATAGTTCGTGCCTTGCAGTAGCCCCAGATAGTCCAGATAATGATCTCAGAGCTGGTCAGTTTGGAGCTCCAGCCAGAAAGCCTTTTACGACTTTGGGTGAGGTGGCTCCAGTGTGGGTTCCAGATTCTCAAGCACCAAACTGTATGAAATGTGAGGCCAGATTTACATTCACCAAAAGAAGGCACCATTGCAGAGCCTGTGGGAAGGTAAGTTCATGTTTTGTGAATAAGCTCAAAGCACCTTTTTTTCCCTGATACTGCACAACATCACATCAGAGAGCTTGCTAAACTACTGGATATAGTTACCTGTGACATCTCTTCCTAAAAAGCTGTGTCTGAGTGAAGCAAAAATGGGAGTTTGTGAGCTCTGATGTATTTGGGGTTCTAATAAAGAATAACTAATTGTTTCTAGTCTAAATAAGCAGTTATATTTGTTGATTACAATTATTGTCATCCTTAGGTTTATGTCAAACTCTTATAAACTGACTCAGTGCAGGAAACTGCTTTACAGAAATTACTGCATCAATAATCCCATTAAAGTTACTGAAACAAACTTGTGCATTGGGAGTGGGCTGTTGGATTGCTGGCATCCTGCTGGTTTACATGGCTGATCAACTTGTTTCTTCTCAGTCTTCTTTACTAACTTTTCTCATATTGCTTACATTATTTTTAATAATATTAACATTTTTAAACATACATTTGCTCCTGGGCAAAAAAAAGTATATTAACTGTAACCTGATGTATATCCACATGGTGAGAAATTTTGTAATGAAGACAACTAAAACATAATTTTTGTATCACTTTTTGTTGTGTAAGAAATACTTTATTGTTGAGGGTTTTTTTTTTTAATTTTATGTATGTGCCATTTAAGTGAACACAAATTCTTATGTGATGAGTTTATTGTGAATTATTAACTTGTAAATTATTTCCAAATATCTTTTACTGAAATGCATGTCACTGGTGCAAGTAGGAACTCAGGGAAAAATAATGATTATTCAAAAGCAGTAAAGTAACACTTGTCAATTAGGTATTAATGAATATTGTAAAAAGAAATACTAAACCCAACAAAGAATTGGAGTAGAAGTAACTTGGGTTCATTTAGGCCTCATTCAAAGGTTTCTGAAGCTGATTAAAAGAGCTCCTGGCTGCTATGGGTGATAATTTTTACTACCAGAAGAGTGCAGGGAAAGCAGAATGATGTGGATAAAGGACCTGAAAGAAGCAAATGTATCAGGAAGGCTCAAACCCTCATGCCAGGTGTATCTGGAAGCAGCCCAGCAGAAGCCCCAGCCTTGCTCCTCTGAAATGGAACACATGTGTCCCTTTTGTCCCCTTAGGACCAGAATGCAGAGCACTCCATCCTTCACATGCTAAACAGTCTTTCCCAGGACACTTTTAAAAACTAAGCAGACATTCCTTGTGCACTGGCCCAGGGCTTCCAGTTGGTTCTGCCCATCCTCTTGCAGCTTGGTTGCAGTGGAAGTGCTGATGTGGAGCCAGTAACCACAGGTGATCAATAAGCATCACATAAAGCACAGGCTTACCTTAGTGCGCCTTTTGGTTAATATCAGGGGCCTCATTCCTCTCATTGCAGTTAAGGAGAATCTGTAAGGCATGGAAGTTAAAGGATTGTCCACGATTTTAACTTTGGTGTGTTAACTTTTGCTGTTATTTAGGTAATTTTTTCTTTTGGAATTGGAAAAATATGACTACAATTTTCATGTGCAGTAATGTTTTCTGTTTATTTTTGTATTTTAAACAAGTTTATTGCTTGCATGTAATTGCTTCTCTGTGACAACAGAAGCCCTGAATTGCACAAATGAATGCAGAAAATTAAAATATCTGTAAATGCATAAAACATGCAATGATGGAGCAAAGCCAAAAATTTCTATGTGTTTTTTTTTTCTTTTTCTTTTTTTACATTCTTCTGACAAACCTTGAGAAGAACAACCAGTGCCAGTAGGTTTTTTGATCATATGTGGGACATGGATAAAATAAAAAAATCCCTCTGCTCAGTAGACAAATGGACTCAGTAGACTTAGAATGGATTGTTTTTAGAGGCTTTTGTTAGCTAATATTTGTCTAGGCTAAATTTACACAAGTGCAGCCAGAAGATGTAGCAGAGAGGACTCATTAATAAATGCTAAGGATCAGTGTAAGTCAAATAATACTTAGCACTTACTGCAAATTGCTTTACAGCCCTTAATTCCTGTAACAATTCTGGGCAGAGAGAGACCAAAGCTTTGAGAGACAAGCTCTGATGAATGTGGCTGCAGTGGCTTGAGAAATCCCAGTTCTCAGCTGTCTGCTCCTGCTTTCTGGTCACCATTCCCAGCCTCAGAGCAAGTCCTGTGGACCATGTGTGGTGTAGGTAACTACTGAACCACAGGGATGCTTCCACTGTTAAATGTCTGAATCTCACCTAAAAGAACTGGGGAGACAATGTCATTAGCTCTTGCAGTTGTCTGTTTCTAAAGGAAGTCATGGGACTCAATATTTTGAACACAAGCTTTAGCACAACAGTTTCTTTTTAAGCTTTATTAGCATAATGACAAATCATTTTAGTAGGGATGAATGTATCTGTTTCATTTGGGAATAAATATTGTATTTAAAAATAGTTGAGTGGCAACTGGAAAGTCTGTCTTGGTTTCTAATTTCAGGGTAATAATTGCAGAGTTAATGGATGATATGAACCATTTGGATTGATAGAAAGGAATACACTTAGAGTAAATTTAGAGTTAAAATTAAGAACCTGATGAATGTATGTGAACACGTTCATAAATTATATGTTATGTATTTATGTACTTTCTATTGTCAGATGAAATCATCATCCTTGATAGGAAAACCAGAAAATTTATATGCAATCTTTTTCATTGACAACCAAAACTATATTTTTCCACTAAAATATTAAAAAAAACCCTAGCAATTCCCCTAGCAACTAATGTTTTAACGACTCCTAGTGAACCTGAAAACCCTAGTAACATAAAAACTTGCTTTGACACTGCTCTGTTATTTTTTATAGCATGATGTACTGAGATAATGACTTGGTGATTGTTAATAACAAGTCTGAGTTGTCAGTTGTGCTGGTTTGTGTTCTCTGCATTAGTGCTGCTCAAGGCTGATGCAGCCTGAGAGAGGAGGTGGGGATGTGCTGTCATTGCTTCTATTCTCTCTTTTAATATTTAAATCATTGCATTTGGGAGCTTTCATGAATGCACAACGTGTTGTTTGAAAAAGGGTCCTAAATTAGATATTAATTTGTGTTTGGCTTTTATTTATGGTTGATGACCTTGATTTTTCCGTGTTCGATACTGAATGAACTTTTGACTGGATGTTTCTCTCAGATAACTGAAATGATGTCAAATGTCTGTAAAATATGCTGTGATGGTGTTATTAATATTTCCTAGAATACTTGTAAATTACATTAAGGTGTAAGTGCAGAAATCAGATTTTTAAATACATTTGCTTTGGTTTTTTAAAGTTTTTCATATATGTGAAAGGGTGGATTTTATTTTTGCATTAAAATGCCAGTGTGTACTTAATTATGTTTTGTTTTTGAAATGAGTTGTCATAATTAGAAAACATTAAAACTGGTTCTAATGAGACAAGGCTGAGCTTTCTGCACATTTGATTCTCAACTCATGTTGAGTTCAGAACCTGTATTTGCTTATTTTAAACACTTTCCACTAAAAACCTGCAAGTAACAGCTGCAAAGGAGTTATAATTTGGTGTGATCTTTAACTTGGTTGAAATTTAATTAGGCTTAAACACATTTATATATAAGAATCCTGTGTAGCTTCTTGTCTATATTACAGAAATAATGCTACTGAAGTGATGGAATATTTTTTTTTTGTTTAGAAAATGTTATGGACAATAATAATGCATAGTGAATTGCAGAGATAATATCCACCCATAATTAAAATTTGAAATGCTCTCTTGATATCTGAACTCATTTGTTAGGTAGCTGCTGCTGTTTCTAGATCTCTTGAGTGTGACATTACCTTTCTGCAGGAAATGGACGTTCATCAGTATCTTCACACCACCTGGAAAATAACACTGAGGAACTACTGTTTTTTTTAAATAAAGAAAATATAATTATTTTAAACAAATAAGAAATCATTAGGGCATGTGTTCTGCAGGATTTTGAGAAAGCAGTTACTGTTGTAGGATCATATCTGCATGCAAGTGTGTGTTGGTGCACAAGCCATGCTCTTGGTTATGGTTTTACTTGTCTGGAGGAAGCCTCAGGACTGTTTCCTGCCCAGGACTGGGGAGGTTTTAGAGCTGGTTCAGGTGAGAAGGACCAGCTCTGCAGCTGCATCTCCACAGCACCTTGTGCTCCTGGGCCTTGGGCCCCTTTAGCAGCCGGTGTGCACAGAATGCAGTTCCCGAGTTCTCCCTACTGTTGTGGTGCTGTAGTGTTTCTATTCATGTCACTATGAGCTGTTTTATAGAAATGGAGCAAGATTTTCTTGCAGTATTAATGTCATTCAGCTTTCTTAAATGTTGTGGTTTATATGTTGAACACTTAAAACATTTTGATAATTGCTATTCTTCCTCAACTGAGGAATAACTTGCTAGATATGAAGAGATTAAACAGCTGGAGTTGCTAATATAGAATCACAGAATTATTTAGGTTGGGAAAAAACCTCTTGAGATCATCAAGCCCAACCTATGACCGATCACCACCCTGTCTACCAGACCATGGCACTGAGTGCCACGTCCAGTCTTTCCTAAACAGCTCCAGGGACAGTGACTCCACCACCTCCCTGGGCCAATGTTCCAATGTTTAATCACCCCTTTGGGAAGAAATTCCTCCTGATGTCCAAAAACTCCTCCTAATGTCCAATTCCATACAGTGAATTGTACCACTGTGAGGAATTAATTAAGTTTGAATTAATCTGTGCCATAGCAGTCTGTTATATATATGGAATACTTTTGCATTGAAACGTATTTAATTCTAGGTAATACTCATGCTTTTTCTAGGACTGAAATTAACTCCCAAATTGTTAATTCTGTAAGGGATTGTAATGTGGTAGGTATTTATTACCCCCATTTTAATTTATGCCAAACAAATTAAAAAACACCACCAGGACAAGATGCATTTATGTGTTCCACAAAATAATAATCAGGATTAGTGGACAGGCACTCTGGGTAGGTATTGGTCACTGTGGCTTTAATGGGAAAATTCTGGGGTTTTTACCTCTATATTTTGCTTGTCAAGAACTTAGCTGATACTCAGTTGTCCAGATTCATCAGTTTGTGCCATGTTTGTGCACACCCCTGAGTAGTTTCCCCTGTGTTCCAGGTGTTTTGTGCCGCGTGCTGTAGCCTGAAGTGCAAGCTGCTGTACATGGACCGGAAGGAAGCCAGAGTGTGTGTGATCTGCCACTCAGTGCTGATGAATGGTGAGTGGGAAGGCAATCTGAGATGTGGCACTTCACTGGCTTTGTGTGGAGCTGCAGTGAGGGTATTTAAAAGAGAAACCCAAAATACTTTATTTATGTGGTAAGTATTCTAAAACAGTAAAGGTGCTTGAGAGGCTGATGTGGAATCCCTATGCAGAGCAGAAAAACTGGTAAGGTTGCAGTGAGTTTGAAAGCTTTCAGTTGGGAGGGCTCTACCAGGATGGCAAAAACTGTGACTTTTGGCTTTTTTTTGATGTTAACTCAGATGTGTACTCTGTATGCTTTGTTGCCTGAGTAGATAACCTGCTACACATTTGTATGGAATGCTGAAGGGGAGAGAAATGCAATTGTGCCTGTTCTAGGTTTTGCACTATAGGAAATTGGGAAGGTAGTGTTTATGCACAAATTAATCCTACTCCTCTTTCTTTTTAACACCTTGGTGCCAGATTAGGAGATCTTGTCTAAATATAGGTCCATAAATGTGGATAGCTGATCTTAGATTGTTACTGTGGCACGTTACTGGGGTTCATCAAACCAGGGACAGTGCTGTGGCTAAAAGCCTGGTGAGAACATGGCATACAGGAGAGAGGTCACAAGTAGTTCTGAAGTTACCATGTGGAACTGACAGGAAGTTCTATCACCTCTGCTTGGTGTAAGGAAAGACTCTGCTTGGTTTTGACCAGTGGGCTGTGGAGTGTGTTTTGTGTGTCATCCTTTATTGTATTAACAGAGCTGTGGTATAAATAAGGGCAAACACAGAGCACTTGAGAGCACTCAGGTCTTGAGGCCTCTGGAAATTTCCAGAACTTCCCAGGCTGGCAGTTCCCTCTGGGTGATGATCTGTCCCACTGACTTAAGCCCCTGACACTGAGACAGCTGTTGCTGGAAGACACACCAGTCAGTTTTTAGGTCTTGAATTGAGAAGGCAGAGAAATTGGATTAGGTTGAGAGAGGACCCATGTGAGTGCTTAAATCGTGAGATAACTTGTCTCATCATGAGAAATTCCAGGCATTTTGGTTTATTAGTGGGAAGGTGAATGGGTGGCTTGGTCCTGGGGTATAAATATATATCTGGATCACTGAAACTTGATTGCAGAAGTTAATGCAGTGGTAGAGGAAGGTCTGACAGGTGCAGTCTAACATACAAAAGGTAGAATGAGAAGTTAGACAAATTCAGGCTCTAAATGCAAACTTTTAACTGCTAGAACAACTGTTCAGTAATTATCAGGATAGTTTATCATGGTATCTCCATTGCTGCAATTGTTTAGCTACTCTTTGGAGACTTTTAGCAAAGAATGGTTTGTGTCAGCATTCACACAAAATAATTTTGGCTGTATCTTTACACATTACTGCATAGTGGATTATTTGGGCTGTTTTCAGAAAGATCTCTTACTTTGCTGAATATCTAAACTAAAACACTAAACTTAAGCTCATAACTTTATTTTTTTTCCAAAGAAATTGAGTAATGGTTCAGATTAGGTTGAAAGTAACTGAGTGCTTAGTCTCAAGATGAGAATCAAAAATTAGTAGACAGTATCTGTTATTAAACAGGAATAATTTTCTCAAAAATAATTTAAAAATATAAAATATTTCAAAAATATTACACTTTATAAAGTTTAAATTTATAAAGTTTTAATTATTAATAATTCTTTACTCTAGGCCAAATTTATAAGGTGACAGGAAATTGTAGGTTGTAATATCTAGAAATTAAATATGAGTCCCAGTAATGATGCTGAAGGGGTTCTAAAGTGTTACATTTTGGGATGGAGAAATGAACACATTTCAAGGTGTACAAGAACAAGGAATTACAAATACACATAGCAAAAGACAGCTGGCTTGTTGTGGTGGTGGGTAGGATTAATATTCTCTGGGGGAAGGGAAGAAGCTGAAAATATGTCAGTTGAAACCAAAGTGTTGTTTTAAAAAGACATAATAAAACTGATCATATTGTAATGATTTCCTTTGAAAGCCTCTCTGTGCTGCTGCCAGGACAGATGCACATTAATGGCAGCAAACAGTGACATCAGTGCCTGGTTCATTCCAGGGCCAGTGCTGGGCTTCTCCTGGCCCCCTCTGTTCCTGCTGCAGTGTTTAATGCTGCTGCTTTGGGTTACTGGTTAGTTAACCTGATTGTATCCCACCCCTCCTGATCCTTCCAGTTTCTTTGTCAGTGCAGATTTTGGGGCTTTTGTCCCTCTCAGTGCAGCAGGTTAAGCATTAATCTTTGCACAGCCTTGGAACTGGGGGTAGGAACTGAGAAAGCAGTTATTTTATTTGATTGCTTGGTACCTGGTTTGTGTTTGACTGGGGTGTAGGGGGGAGGGTTGTGTGTTTGCTGGCACGTTTCCATGGCCAGGCTATGTGTTTCATCAGCTTCCAATGCTATTTTTAGTGTATTTTCATTTGGTAGATATGCTGACTTGGCACTTTGCTCCATTTAAAGAAGGCTTTATGAATGCTCTTGTACTGTGCTGTAACTTTTCTAATAAAGGAGTTCTGGACATGTAACTTTGTGCATTTTTAATACTTTCTTCTTTCAGGACTTTTACTATGACTGATACAGAATTGCTGTTTAAAAAGTGCTTCAGTTCAAGTAATTTTCTCGCCTGGAATGTCAATATGTTTTTCATTGGCAGGCTTTTCACTCTTGGTTTTGCAGGTTGATGAAGGGAAACAGGAGGGCAGGAGGGTTTATGTTCTATTTAGTTCTGTTGGGGTTTTTTTGGTCTTGTTATTCCCACCTTGGTTTTCTAACAATTTGCAGCTGAAGGAACCCAAGGATGTACATGCTCTGAGAGCTTAGGTGCCATGATATTTATGCCTGACTCAAAGAATGCATTTATTTGTAGCATACTAATATGGTTGTGAGTGCAAGCACACTTATGAATTTTCTGGTGTCTTGCTACAAGCCTTCCTTAGAGGTGAAAAAGAAGCAGTACTGTGGAGGGAGTCTGGTTTACTCACTGAAGGAGATTTTTGTATGATAGATGTTGTTGACAAAGAAGATTTATGTTATTGCTTGGCCAATTGAATTAAGGCTCGAGTCATGCCTTCCAAATTAATAGCATAAGGGCTTTTTTACAGTTAGGAATAGAAGTTGTTGATCTGTACTCAATTGCCCTGGATACAAAGAAATGCAAGGTGCTTTTTGTCATAAAGATAAATCTACTCAAGTGTTCTGTGGGTTATGAAACATTTGTAGTAGGAATGTGTATCTGTCCATGCAGTGTGATGCATTTATATACATACATTTATGTATACATTGTCTGTTTTTTTCAATTAAATCTTTGAAGAAGAAACAAAATGAAGCATGAGGAACTAAGCATCACTCAAGTCAAAGTGTATTGTTAAAATTTTCAGAAAATACTTCTCTGTGGACTGTTATTTTATTGCACAGGGCCAGTGCAGTTTCTCCTCATGGTATGGATTTTCTTGCTTAATTGCAGTCTCCTGTGCTGTTCCATGAAGGGAATGGTCTGGGAAGTGGCAGGGTCCACAGCTGACCACAGCTGAGAACTTAACACACTGTTTTGTGCTGTTAGATACCTTCCTCTGTGCTCATGACTCTTGTTCTTTGTTTGCTTTAGCTCAAGCCTGGGAGAACATGATGAGTGCCTCAAGCCAGAGCCCTAACCCTAACAATCCCGCTGAATACTGTTCTACTATCCCTCCTTTGCAGCAGGCTCAGGCCTCGGGCGCCCTGAGCTCTCCGCCTCCCACTGTCATGGTACCTGTGGGAGTTCTAAAGCATCCTGGAGCAGAAGGTAAGAGCATTTCCTTTTTCTTTCAGTTTACCTGTAGTAAGAATTTGGAAAGAATATCTGCACTTCATCCATTTCAAATAATGGCTAATGCCAGTTGTGCTATTCCTGCCCTCAGCAGGGATATCAGGTTTTTCAGGACATGTAAACTGTTCTCAGTGGCTGTGTCTGTACAGGATGCTGCCATAGGGAATGCATTAGGTGATGATGTCTTAAGTTCCTTCCAATACACATTTTTATATTTATTTTTTCCATTTTGCTGTTTTATACTCAGATTTTCCAATTTTCTAGCCAGTGTTGCTGTGAGTTCTTAAACGCTGGTTTTTCACATTCTCTCCAGTGGCTCAGCCTAGAGAACAGAGGCGTGTTTGGTTTGCTGATGGGATATTACCCAATGGAGAAGTTGCTGATGCAGCAAAACTGACAGTGGCTGGGACAACTTCCACAGGAACCTTAGCAGTGTCTCATGATCCATCAAAGCCCATGGCCAACAACACTTTATCAGCAGAAGTAAGGGAGTGTTTGGTGCTCAAATTCCCATATTTGCCTCGGTCGTGAGTGGTGTGTGAGTTGCTGTGGTGACTGCAGTTAAGACTGATGTAGGAAATCTGCTCAGGCTTGTCTTAGTATGTTGCATAGCAAGTGTTGTCCTCATTTGAATGTTTGCAGAGTGCTGAAACTGTATTTTTTAAAATGAAGTGAGGATTTTTGGAGCAGAGCACTAAGAATGTTTGTTGTCTGTGTGGCTTCCAGCTGTTTGGCTGTACAGCTGGTGTGTGAAGGATATTTGTGTAACACATGCTTTACAAAAGGTGAGTCATGGTCAGTAAGGAGTTGGAAACAATAAGATTGCCATAGTGTGGATCGGAAGAATACTCTGTCACAAAATTCTGTATGCAGGAAAGTGCAGATAAAATCTAACAATGAAGTCCACCATATCCCATGTAAGTGGAATTGAGACTGCAAAAAGTTCGAATGGGAATATGTGCATTAGGATTTTGTGAAGAAATGGGTATGTGTGGTGTTAGAGAAGGGAGGTGCAGACTCTAAGACTTTCTAGCAATAATTCACATACAGGAGTCATCCCATGATCATCTATTGTTACAGAGCCAAATTACTTTGTGCTTCTGTTTCTCCAGCAGACACAGACTCCTTCACCTACATCTATGATAATTTAGCCAGCCAGCTCTTACATTTTTATCATTATTACTGTTTTAATGTTGTCCTTCATTGTTTTTTGCTGCTTGCAGACTGATAATGCCTCTGTATTCTTGGGAAATATAACTCAGGTCGGCAGTCCTGTTGGCAGTGCAATGAATCTGATTCCTGAAGATGGTCTTCCTCCAATTCTGATCTCCACTGGAGTAAAAGGAGGTGAGGGTATATCTTGGCAGCCAGCTTTTATGCTTATCAGATGCAATAACCTAATGGCTACTGTGTTTATTTTAAAAATAAGATGCTGGCAGTGTGCTGAGTATTTGAAGGAATTCTCAGTAAGAACTTATGGGTAAATGTTGGGCCACTCCTTTGCACAATTGGTCCCTACTTGCATCCAGGAAGGGCCCCACCTTGCAATGAAATTCCTGTATCAAGTAAAACATGAAACAAAAAATTAACTGCAGTCCAGAAACATGTGCTAATTTCTTCACTAATCGGACTGTGGGGAGTATTTCACACAGATATAGGTTTTAATTAGCCTTATGAATATTCATGCTTCCCTTCTCTGAAATTCTGTTGGAACATAGGCTCTGTCTGAGGCATCCCCAAGCACTGTATTCAACAATACTATTGCACATTTTGGCCCACAGTGCAGCTTTTAGTCATTGTGATGTCCTCTTATAGAGGATTCAAATGGAGGAGGCTTCAGAAAATTAAAAACTAATTTTTAAAAGATTAGAAAATGTATTTGTTTATGGGAAATTATTTTCCACAGTCTGATTCATGACATCCTTTAATACAATCCTGGAATGAACTTATTTTCTCTTCTTTGGTTGTTTTATTCCTATTAGATATTTTGCCAACACAGTGCATTTATAATGTTAAGCTGGAAGTAACGTTTTATTTCTGGATAGTGTCAAAACCAAAATGTGAGCAGCATTTAATTTTAAAACAGATCTGTTCCTTACACTGTTAGATGTTCATGGTAGTCCAAGACTGATGCCCTTCTGCCTTACTGTGATTTAAGTAACAATTCTTAACTTTGTCATAGGGGATGACATTGTGACATTGTTGACATTGTGACATGTTTCTCAATTTGATTTCAATTTTCTCCTCTAGTTGATACTGAAAAATAGTTGATTTGTGAAATGAGCTGCACCTTTTTAAAGGATGTACAGAGGCTATCTCATAAATTCTGTTGAAGTTTGAAAATACCAGCCTAGGAAACGATCCATCAAACCAGCAATACTTAAACAAGTGTTTGTCTAAAAGGTCGAAACAGTAAAAAGAATTAGAATTGGGATATCTGATTATAAAGTAGAGTCTGTACCAGTTATTTATGGATTTCATTGTGTTTGTTTCTTTTGTAGACTATGCTGTGGAAGAGAGACCTTCTCAGATCTCTGTCATGCAGCAGCTGGAGGATGGTGGCCCTGACCCTCTAGTATTTGTTTTAAATGCTAATTTGCTGTCCATGGTAAAAATAGTAAATTGTAAGTGTTTATTGTTAAATAAGTCTTGGTCTATGAGAGGGGAAATGTTATATAGATTATTAGTAGGAACAGCAGCATTATCCTTTGGTAGGATAGTCTCTGAAGATGTGCACAGGTTGAAAAGTTTGTACTGAGCCATATTAAGTTAAATGGCAAAAGGCCCTGTTCTGGTCATTTAGGTATGAGTACAGATAATTTTGTGTGGAAAATATAAACTGGACTGATAGAGCCTCCAGTCTCAGGTTTGGAGATTAATGTCTCCTGTGGAGCTTGGTAGGGCAGGGTATTTTATCACTTTGGTTGCTTCACTTATTTGCCTGTCATCCCATTCTGGAAAAAGCAGATGGGATCCCATAATAATGCAGAGGTTCTATTTCACCGTGCACCTCTTCTGTCCCTTTCTGTCCTGTGCCTGTGTGTACCTGTGCTGAGGGAGGAGTGGGGAGGCAGCTTCTCATGCCAGTTCCTCAGTTGATCTCTGCTGGGTAGAAACATGGTGGAGAAATTGGGAAGGACAGTTTTGTATTAGTAACTTGTTTATAAACCTTTCAGCATCTCTTAGATTGCAGTACAATGTTTTACATATGTATAAAAAGGTAATATAGACACAGGTTTTATTTCAATAACTTAGTATTCTCAAGAAATGAAGCTCAGAGCATGTGTCATTACTAACATTCCTGTGAAGCAAAACAACACAGTGAGGTCTCATGGAGACACCTGACATCCAGCTCTCCATATTAAGAGAGATATCACTGTTGGGAGCTGTTTTAGCTGTCAAGATCATGGTATGCACAGCCAACAGCCTGGCCTGTTCCCAGGCTCCTTCATTCATGTTTAAATCCTGTCCTTTCATTTGAATAGAGAAACTGCTAAAAGTCTGCTCTGTGGTGTTAATCCCAAGATTTGACTGGGAACTGTAATGCTCTGGCTCTTCCTTAGCTGCAAACTGGGAGTTATTGAGCTGCTCTTGTTTTGGATGTGCTTGCTCTCACAGTAACAGATGTAGGATGTAATTTGTCTGTGTGACAGGTAACACAACAATACATGCTGTAAAACTGATTCTTGCAAGAGTTGTCTTCCTGCAGTGAAATTTAGGCATCCTTTTTGCCATTCTGCTCTGCTGATGCATGTTTCCATCCGTGCAGATGTGAACAGGAAGTGCTGGTGTTTCACCACGAAAGGCATGCACGCGGTGGGGCAGTCAGAGATTGTCATTCTCCTGCAGTGTTTGCCTGATGAGAAATGTTTGCCTAAGGATATCTTTAACCATTTTGTGCAACTTTACCGGGATGCCTTAGCAGGTAGGAATGGTCTCTGTTAAAAATGCTTTCAGTAGATGATCATATAAGGTCAGATACATTTTTGTCACAGCAAATGGCTCTTTTTGTAAAAAAGAATATAAGAAGTGAATAAGGATCAAAGCTGATAGGGGGATGAGTTGTTGATTGTTAGTATCCAGTGTTCTAGTCACCTCACCAAATAAAATGCTGGTAACCTGGGGAGCTGCTTCAAAGATCTTCCAGCAGAAAGAAAAATTTGAGAATTCTTGAGGATAGTCTGTTCAATGTCCCTAGACCAAGTAGTTCAGAAGTTTGATTCTTGTAGTACCTGTGTCTATTCCCACATTATGGAGATCCTGTTTATATTTTAAAATAATATAGGTATATGTGTGCCCAGAATGAACTGTAGAGCATTTCAGAAGCTACCCCTGAATCTTGAATTTTTGTGTCTTGATTGCAAGATTTTTATATGAACCATTGCACATTTTACATTTGCTAAGTAAATAAGCTTCCACTTCTAGTATTATTGTTGGACCTTAGAATTCAAAAATCCTTGCATAGGGAATAATCAAGTATTTGGTTCTGCTGATCAGAAAATAAAGCTTGTTTTCCAGAGGTGAAATTGGATCACATTAAGGTTATATGCTGAAAATACATTTACAAGAGATTCTGCTTATCATTCGTAATGCCTTTGGAGTGACTGAATCCAGTACCTTAATAAAATAATGAAAGATATTTGTTTCCTAAAATATCTTTATAAAACAAAGCTCAGCTTGTCCAGAGAGGTTGCCAGGTTCAGAATGTATTATTATTATGTGTCATAATGGATCTTATGTGCATGCCAAACAACTGCCTTTCTAAACCTCAATTCATTTGCAATTCTTTGTCTTATAATGTTGTTATTCAGGGGGAGATAGATATGAAAAATGGTAAGCATGTGTATATAAATGTGTATATATGTATATTGCAGATATAAATCCAGCTTGGTGTGTACATTGCTATGAAGTTCTGTATAATTACACTACAGAAATACATAATTTATAACTCCTACATAATGTATTTGGAATTCTTTTTTTAGTACTGTAGTGGTAGTAATTTGATATCCTACAATTCCACTGGTGCAAAGAGCTGCTTACTATTGTACAATTCTTAATCAGAAACCAAATGTCACTGTTAGAGAATTCCACTGTGTGTTTTCTTTCAGTAGAATCTGCTGTGTGTTGTGTTTCAGACATGAAGGATGAGTAGACAGACACCTTCAGTTACTGTATAATGCCTGCAGGTTTTGTAGACAGAGCACCTTGATAAACTCACAGAGCACTTTGGAATGCTCTCTCCATATCCATCCTTTTTTCCTTTCCAAGGCATGCATTCTTTGAGAGGCAGAAGGATCTATTAGCATATTTGTACCTCTGGCTGCTTTAAACATTATTGAGGCAGAGGAAGTGATGCTGTAGGGGTTTCAGTTTGGTGTCTGTAATCCCTTGGAAGTGGTGAGCAGTTTTCCTGCTCTTGTAGGTGGAGCTGTGCTTTCCAAGCTGTTCATTTCAGAGGTACTGCACCTCTCCTGGCAATGAGATGATGGACATTTAGAGCAAACAAGAATTCCCAGCAGAATTTAGAGACTATTTAAAAGCCTGCCTCACCATTTCATTTTTCATTATATAATACACTGGCTTAAATTTATTCTTTATCAGGAACTGAAATAAATTCTGGGGATGGTTTTTATTTATTTCCTTTAGTATAAGTTTTCCTCAAAACAGTAATAAAAAAGAAGGCACATACAGTACTTTTTATTGGAATGGGAACAAGAATTACTTTTAGTGATGTTGATTTTGCTTTGAAGTGATTTTAGGTTTCTTGGGTTTGTTTTCATCTGAAAAACACAGCATCCCCTTTTGTTTGTTTGATTAAAGCCCAATCCACAGCAAATTATTTCTTCATGAGTCACATGAATTTAGGAGTTTGAATTCTGTGCTCAAGCCTAGAAGCACAAACTTTTATGTACTTGTGCCTCTTCCCAGATGTTTCTGCTTTCCTGAAGGGATAACTTGTTCTGGAGGCTGAGTCCTGCCCTCTGTGCTGGGTGTCATTTACAGGGTGGCTCTGTCAGGGTGGCTGCCAGAGAGATTTTGAACGAAAAATGGTGTTTTTCACTCTAGACTGTATGCATGTGAGTTACAAAAAAATAAAGTTGTCAGTTAAGGCAAGTACTCGTTGCTGCTCACTTTTTGTCACTTTATTTTTCCTCTGGTCCCTCTGTCATCAAGCTCCCTGCTGTGTTGTTTTTCTTGTTTTGGAACTGGAAGCTAATGATTTCTGTTGTGGTTGTAGTAGTTGCACTGCTGTAGTAGTAATCCCATGATTATCCTTGTCTGTTGGCTATAAGCCTGGCAGTGAATGGGAAAATGAGAACTTCTGTCCATCTGAATGGGTACTTTGAGGCAGTTGGATGTGTTAATGTAGTGCTGCCAGAGATGCCCTAGTGCATCATCTCTGTGGTGGAAGACAATAAATGCTACTGTTACTTTTGTAGTGGAAATATAAATCTGGCAACTGCCTGAAATGGCTTTGTGGACATCCTGTTTTTTGGGGATATTCCTTGTGAGGGTGGATCTATCCCAGACACAGCTTGTGTATTTTTTACCCAGCCTGGTTTTAATTAAATATGGTAGTAGTTAACAGTAGATCTGTAAAGAAGCCCATGTAGATGTTCTGCACAGAGAACAGCTTAACTGAGTAATACACCCCAGAACTGATCTGTGGAAAGGTGGAGACAAAATCAAACTTCATATGAAGTGTGTGAGTGATGTTTGGTAGACTGCCACAGAGTAGCCTGAGAAGTTTTGGATGCTGACAGCTGCTACTCTCACTGATAGTAAGTGAAGCATTATGGCCCTTGGCAACAGGAAGAAGTTCTTTCCAAATTACTTTCTTACGTGTTTCAATAAAGAGATGCTGACCATGGCCAGAACTTTGAATGTGGAGTTCATATGGTTCTTCTCAGTGTTGGCATCTGCTACAGATGTGTTGTGCCAGCAAGGTACATTCACGGTCTTGACTCTTCTGTGGCTCTTTGTGGCTCTTGGAGTGATTGGGTTTATGTTCCTTTTCCAAAGGAAATGTGCTCATTTGCTCTTGAAGAAAATCCACCTGGCAGGATTGTTCACAGATAAATATTGTTTTGCATCTCTTGCTGCAGGACTGGGGTGCTGGGGTTTTTGGAATGCCAGCAGTGTTTGGTACATGGCAGTTCTTGGCTGTTATGGATGGAAGTGGAATGAGGGTGGATGGATGCAGCTGACTTCCCCAAGCCACATATAAATGCTTTCCCTGAGCCAATACCTTCTTTTTGACCTGGCTTTAACCAAAAGATAGGAAGTATACATTAAGAATTTACCACATATTGAGAGCAATAAACAAATGCAGGAATCTTTTTGTTCCCTTTACCCTTCCTGGTATAGACTATTTTGACTCCAGAAGGGATTGCCAAACTGCTACACAAAGCACATTGTTCATCACAGAAAGATACTTGATACAAGTGAAGAATTCAGAACACCATGTATCATGACATCAGTGGATAAAAGCATCTTCTAGAGAGCTTTGTAGAGATGCTTAAGATTTAAAGTAAAGGATAACCCAGTATAATTGAGAAGAGGATAAGTACTGACCTTCTGCAGAACTGCTTCAGATGCATCATGCACACTTAAAGCACTTCCTAAATAATGTCAGTTGTCTGATGTCAGGTGCTGGAACTTAATATATGGAAAGGCACCTTTCTGCTCACTCTGAGATTGCCTCATTAGAAAGGAAGTTGTGATATGTTTTAAATTAAATTACATGCTTTTGCAAAGGATAGTTATTTTTGAAGGTTTTTTCTGACGCCTACACTTTCTCTACAAGCCTCTGAAACAGTTCTGTGCTTAAAATGTGTAATGGTGCAGTGGGTTGGGTTTGACAATGTTAGGCTGGTAAAAGCAACTTCTCAGTGGGGCCTTGGCTCAGGACCACCTTCAGAGACAGGGCAGGAAAGGCTGACAACCCCTGCTCAGTGCAGAAATGTTTGTGGGACAAGCCCAAAGAGGCTTTTTGACTTGGTTGTGCTGACTGAAAAGGGCACTAAAGAAGTGTGTAGGAAAGCATTTGCTTCTTCCCATGCTGTCCACATCCAGGTTCTCATGCTGTTATAAATAACAAATTGCAGCACAACTACCTAATCCCAATAATTTGTCCTCTTAAAGAAGTGGCAGCCTCTTGGAGCTTGCACTGTGCGAGCTGCTTGTATCAGAAGGAGTAATTTATAATGCTGTGGCTTATGGAAGGAAAGGGCTGAACAGCTGAGTTGCAGATTCCACTCTAAGGGTTTTTTCCATGTTTCTGTTGGCTGAAAAATTCTTATTAAGGCATCCCAGGCGTGTGAGCCTTGAAGCTCCATCTCCTGAAACGGAAAAAGTAAGTAGTCATCCCCTTCTGCAGCAGCACTTGGCATCAGTCTCAAGTGGAAATGTCTGATTGCTTTGTCATTCCAGTGGGCAGTGCCACACGTCTCAGATCTGTATGGGATTGTACAGCTGCACTTCAGCTAGCCTCTTGCACACAGAAAACACACAGAAAAGGGGGCAGAATCCAGTGCAATTTGGCAATTCTTACACGTCATAAACTTGAAGGGTAAAAAGGATTATTATGGTCTTGTTGTTGGAACTGCAAACCTCACCAAGTAATTTTATTATCAGGCCTGTAGCTCTATTTGGGTAAGAACAGATGGGAAGGGGAAAAGGAAGTATAAATGAAGAAGAGGCGATTAGTGAGGGTAGGTGGGAACTGCAAAAGCAAACGAGTGCCAGCAGCTATTTTAGATAAGTGAAAATCTTTCTTATGAACACCAGTGGATACACTGGTTTGCACTCACTAGCAGGATGCCCAAGTTGGTGCATTGGTGTAGTCACTGAGCAGGCAATAGTGTCACAGCACAGCTGACAGATATGCAATTTGCACGTGGGCAGGAGCAGGGATTCTCGGCAGCTGACATTTGATGGGACTCTATTATTCATGGTAGTTTGACCAGTAGCTACTTTTCATCAAGTATGCTTAGCTGAGAAGTTGTAGCCACTCTACAAGTTCTGGAGTTTGATCTGGGTGATCATGTCAGCTTTGTTTATGTCTGTAAAATTACAGGTTGGCTTTGCAGGACAGTGGCAAGTTTTGAATGAGCCCCACCCTGCTATGGATTGCCTGTTTTGCCAAAGCTGTCACTTTCTAACAGGGAACTTGAGAATTTACTTTGTGCAGCACTCTGTGGGTACAGAAAAAAAAAATCCCCTAAGGGCCCCTCAAATTTGAAAAACAAGGGAACTCCTGAGCTTATGTGTTAGTTGGAGTATAAAAGGAGCCTTTTGCTTACAGACCTTCCAGTCACTATATCTAAAGCTGGAGGACCCAAGGTCATGTGATGGACAATACTCAGTGGTGATTGTGCCAGTGTGGTCTGGAGGGGTGCAAAGTAGCATGGCCACATCTCAAGAGGGAGGGCTGGAATAGCTGTGTTATTCTCATAACTTGTATTACTGAGGATGTCCAAGTATCACTTCTGCAACTCATATTTTTACTTACTTAAAACCTGGCATTGGTCTGTGTGTGTCTCATGTGTGTAAAAGGAAGAAACCCTCTAGGTAGTGCTGAGTGGATGGGTAGATGGAGACATGCACATCCCTACCTTGAGTTCAGATACAAGCACTCTGTTATGAGGTGGTGGAGAAAGAGCAAAAACTCCTACTTAGCAGTCTCTGTCTGCAGGTGGGAAAGCCTGGGCTTGCTCCAGAAGCCCAGGAGGTCTGCATGAGTACCTCAATCCCATGCAATTCCTCATGAGTGGTGTGATCAAGCACACCACGCTCTCTGAAACTGTCTTTTTGTTTGAGAGCAAATCAGCACTATTAATATTCACATCTTCCTATGGAGAATTGTGATCAGCTGTTCTGTACATTATTTGCATGCTGTTGTTGTCATTTGATAAAAGGAATCACACCATGGTTCTTTGCTTCGATGTTAAATGCTGTGTTGGATGCTATAATAACCTAATCAACATTCAGATTCATTCAGCCATTTGAGTGTAAACATTTTTGGAAATTAGAAGCATCAAAGAGTAGAAATGTGAATAAAAATTAGTGATGTTTCTCCCCTGTGTCTTTCTCAGTTGCATTTTACATTAAGTGTACTAATGAAATAAACAGTCTTTTGTGTAATTCTTCAGTACATCTCAGATCTTCAATATATATCTGAGCAGGCACCTCAGTGGTTTGCCTCAATGGATGGACAACCAGTGGACATTAATTGTTTGAACAGGTGCACATCTCTCCTTAAATTGCAGCTGAATCTAGGAGTTTAGTTCAATCAACAGCAGTTTCTGCACTGGAAGCCCCTTGTATATCTGTAAGACACTGAAAACAGGCTTTGTGTGGGTGTTTCTGTAGTGCCAGGGGAAAGTTTCAGGTACCACCTTAGCAGCAACTCTGGCCTGAGCTCTCCTGTGGTATCCTGTGAGGGTGGTGAGGCCCTGGCACCGGTTGCCTGCCCAGAGGAGCTGTGGCTGCCCCATCCCTGGAAGTGTTCAAGGCTGGGTTGAAGCAATTTTGCACAGGAGGTAACCTGAGCCCCTGTGTGCAGCAAATCATTGTTTCAGATGTGGTTAGTACACATTAATGCTTCAGGGAGCAAAGTGAATTTAATATGGATTTTTTCCCTTCTGAAAAAGTCCCGACAGTCTTGATACAGTTCTCAATCTAGTGAAGTAATGAACTGTGGTTTTTTGTTTTTTTCCTCATAGGTAACATTGTTGGCAACCTGGGACACTCCTTTTTCAGCCAGAGCTTCCTTGGAAGCAAAGAACATGGAGGGTTCTTGTACGTTGCAGCTACGTATCAGTCCCTGCAGGACCTGGTGCTCCCAACCCCACCGTACTTGTTTGGTATCCTCATCCAGAAGTGGGAGACTCCCTGGGCTAAAGTGTTCCCCATCCGGCTCATGCTGAGACTCGGAGCTGAATACAGGCGTGAGTAGCAGGCACTGTTTGAGTACCTCCTGCAGGGCACGGGTGAATTCTGCTTTACAGCACACTTCCTAGCCATGGATTGTTACCTGTCAGAGCCACCCCGGCTCAAACAGGCAAGGAGAAGCTGTGTGTCAGACCCAGCACTGGAGTGGTGATGTGACCTACAGCCTTCTTACAACTCTGCTGGGTCATCAGGGAGGTTTTTGTGGAGACAAGGCTGGTTCTGAGCAGCTGTTTGTATCCATTTAGTAACCTGAGAGTTAAGTGCAGAACAAGTCTGACTAGCTGGTGTAGTTAGCACATGGGAGAGCCTTTGAGATGTCAAGCTCTTTCCAAGTTGAAATGAAAGAGCATTTGCTTTTAGGTTCATTTTCCAGAGAGTAACAATATGCGTGCAGGGGAAACAAACTTGGCAGTTTGTTGCAAAAATTCTATTGGAATTAATAATAAATAGGCTGGAGAGAATGTTTAATGTGAACAAAAACTTGGCTGTTAGATGAAATTAGCATAAAGTTTAGATAAAATAATTTTCAAAAGACATTTACCATTGCTGGAGCAAAGACATTATTGGCAGTTTGTCCATCATAACAGGCCAAAAATTGTATGTCTTACTCATCTGCAGTTTTAATTGGCAGATCTCATTAATCTAAATTACTGTGAAAATGGTCTGTTGTTAATTTTTTCCAGAACTTTTTCAGAACATTTTTAAAAAATAAGTTTTATAATATGTCATACAGAGACTCGTCTCTAACCTTTAAAGTTTTGAGAACACTGAGTTTCCCACAAAATATGTATGTTGCTGGAGGAGAAAAATAAAATCCTCAAAAATTGCCTTCTGAGGATGGGGACTGAAGGCTAAACTTGTCCAAAGAAACATTCATGTTAAAAGTGTGTAGGTTTTTGTGTGTATCTGTGGGCATTTTTTAAGTAGTGCATTTATTCCTATCAGTATTAAGAAAAACAAAAGAAATGCTCATATTTTGGATGTGACATCTGTTTGTGAGCACAGAAAGAAGTGTTTTGATAGTGACAAACAAAAGTACCTGCCCTGATATATTGGGAAGCCGGGCTTTGCATCAATCCTACAGCTGTGGTTTGGATTTTGGCATACTCCTTTGAGCTGTGCCAGTTGTCACTGCAGGGCACTGCCTCAGTTTTTCCCTGGTAGGTGCTGTTTTTGTGTCCTGGGTTTCCTTCTATCCTCTTTGCTGGTGGAATGTCAGAATCCAGCCAGTGCTGCTGGCTGTGCAGGTCAGATGCAGGAGGCCCTGGGGGTTGCTGGGTGTGCAGAAAACATCTGCTGAGCATCTGCAGATCAGCCCAACAGCTCAGGCTCAGGGAATTTGGTGCATCTGCGATGTAGCTGAGCTGCTGCTTGAAACCAGTGTGGCAGGCACAGGAAATTCAGCCCTTGTTGGTGCCTCAGGGCACTGTGCATGGGTTGGTCACTGTGTGGTGTGGGGTACTTTCAGGTATCAAACCAGTGTGCAGAAGCTGGAGCTGATTTCCATCAGGAAATCCTCATGTTATTCACATGGTGCTGAGCACTTTGCAGCTCCTTCTGACCACAGTGGGAGCTGGGAGTATGGCATTTGGGGAAATCAGGCTGAGTGTTTGCCTGAGGGTAGTTTAGGAATCCTCCTTCAAACATGTGTTTGGGAAACCTTGGCATTGTGTACCAGTGCATGAGTCAGGTTCCAGGCATTGTGATGGCTTCTGCTGCCACATAATGTAGTGGAGCCAGATCCATGCCCTGCACTTGGAATTGCATCACAGATGTTTTAGAGGTATGGATAGGTCAGCCAAGGAATGCAGATATTTTACATCACTGACATACCATAAATGTCCTTTAAATTGTTTTTGACATACCCCTGTAGAGTTTGCCACACTCTCATGAAGTAATGAAAACAGGAAATAAAATAATCTAGGTTATCACTTGAATGTCACGTGTCAGCCACAGAGCTGAAAGACTGATGATGCTGTAGTGGAGAGCAGCAGGATGGTTGTACAAAAATAGAAGCCATTTCCAAGAAGTAGCATGAAAAAAAGCATTTAGAAAGGTTCATTTTTGCCATCAGGGCCCAGGTCACTCAGTTCAGTCCTGCAGTTGGTACCTGTAAGCTTTCCAAATAATTATTCTTGTTTCTAGCATGGTGGGCAAGCAGCCATGACACACCTGCAAGGTGCATTATAATGTTAAACTCTTCTGCCCTTTTGCTTTTAAATTCCAGTCTTCCCAGTCTCTTCTTTCGCTGCTGCTTGCCACATTAAACCAAGAAAATGGTATTTAGGTCTGGTTTTGCAGTCTGAGTGTGTAAATCTCCATCTGACCTGTTCTGTTCTGTTTTATTCTAGTTTATCCATGCCCACTTTTTAGTGTCAGATTCCGTAAGCCTTTGTTTGGAGAGACTGGACACACGATCATGAACCTCCTTGCAGTAAGTCTGTGGTGGCATTTGTTCATTCCATTGGTGTGAGTGGATCTGTGTGGGGAGGTGGAGGCTCCAGGTGCATGTAGTAGTTGGAAGGTTTAGGACATGCAAGAGGAAGTAGTGGGGATTTGGGTGAATTTACCTGCTTTTACTGAGAGTCAGTGTTAGCTTTCAATGACACAGTGAATTGTAATAAGGTATCCAAATCAACATCCCAAATCTGGCTGCTGGAGTATGTTTGGATCTTGAAATAAGTGCATTATTTGCTCAGATTGCTTCTTCAGAAGTGCTGGGTCATCACAGTGTGCAGTCACAGCGCTGATTACACAGTGCTCTGACTGAAGAGATGTTATTATATCTTCCTACTTTGCAAATATTTTCAATATAGGAAATTCTCTTTGATGCATGACTTAATCTCACTGCTAGAAAAATTAATAATTCCATCTAGTAATGTAACAGAACACAGAGAGCAAATTTTCTTACATACAGTGATGATATTCAAGGCTGGAGAACATTAGTTTTGGTGTAAGAAAATGTGTGAAATGACTAACAGTCACAATGATGTTTTTTCATTTGTGTATTGCAATTACATGGGTTACATGCTGTGGTGTCTCTGTCCCTCCCTGCCTTCCAGTCACTGTTAAAAATTATTTGAATGGGATAAGTAGTAGTCACCAGGATAGTTATGAAACCTACAATGTTCATGATGATCATCATCCCTAACTTAAAATCTTGTTTTAATTACCAGGACTTCAGAAACTACCAGTACACACTGCCTGTGGTCCAAGGTTTAGTGGTTGATATGGAAGTCAGAAAAACCAGCATCAAAATACCTAGCAACAGATATAATGAGGTAATGCTTATAATACATACATTTGTGTGCAGTTGCTTTGTGATTGGAGTAGCTGGGATCTAAAGGAATTTTTATTTTATTCACTACCACTAGGGGAAAATGCCTCAAAAGCAAATAGTAACTGCATGATGCACACAGCTTTCAGAAGTGAATGAGCCTGGCTGCACAGGAAGAATGCAGTTCCATTTAGTATTAATTAAATTCTTAAACTCTTTTTCTTTAGGTTTTTGAACTGTTTACGTAAAGTGTCTTATGTTTGATTTGAGCAAATTGACAAACTTTACACTCAAGGTAAACTAGGAAGAAAAAATGCACTAGCTTCTCTCATCTGTGTGTTCCCACTCAAAGCATTTCATAGTATTTGTTGGATTGCTGATTATTTTATGTAAAAGTTTCCTCAACCTCAAAATTTTATACTTCATTTCTGGTGTGAGAAAATCAGTCAGCATCTGTAGGAGTTAGTGCTGCTAAGTAGAGAAAGCTGGGGGAGGAGGTATTTGAACAGTAATAAAAGGGAACAGTGGAGAAGGGGATTGATTTTGTGTTCTGTCTGAAGAGAAGGGCGGTACCTTGGTAGTTTGAAACCTGTCAGAGCTGGGGTGAGAGCAAACCTCCTTAGCAGAACTGTATTTGTAAAAGTTCTTGTAAGGTCAGAGCAGAACACAGCTTTATCTCAAGAGGGAATTTCCCTGCAAGAAGCATTTGAGTAAAATAAGTGAGAAAAAAGAAATTCATTGAAAAAAAAGTGTTCTTTTATGAAGTTTGAAAAAGATGAAATTGATGAAGCCAGAAGATAAAGGGTCTGTTAAAAGGTGCTTTAATTTTTGATGCAGTTGTGCCAGAATGGAAGAGGTCAGTGAGGTTTGAATGAATTCAGTCTGCAATGGCACAGATGATGCAGTTCAGTGTCAGCTGTGCTTGGTGTTTGCAAGGTGTCAGCTCCACTTGTGGCAGACAGGGCACTTGGGCAGGAATGAGAAGGAATTCCTGTGTCAGGGACGTTTCATCGTGCTTGGGTTCTCTTCCCAGTGTGATGCAAAGATTCAGCTTTTCAAATGGAGAAAGTGTTATTTATTTAATGCATTGCTTGTGATACATTTGAAAAGTTGAATGAATAGAAGTTTTTCTTGAGTTTACTTTGAATTAAGATTCACAGAATATTCTGAGTTGGAAGGGACCCCCAAGGATCACTGAGTCCAACTCTTAAGTGAATGGCCCATACAGGGATCAAACCCATGACCTTGGTGTTATCAGCACCCTGCTCTAACCTCTGAGCCAGTCTCAAGGTGAATTAAACCACAAGACCTTTACTTTTTTTCTCCATGTAAAGTGCTGTTTAATTAAAATAGACTGTCACTCAAGCTATGGAGAAAAACTCATCTTAAACTCATTTTAAATCTCATGCGTGTATTAAATGGGAAGATTTTGAACAAATCACACATTAATATATAGTTTTTCTATTAAATACATATTTTTGTCTTCAAAATTATTTAAATTTTCTAAAGCTTAGAGGTCTCTAGTTGCCTGTTTAGTACTTCAGCAAAGGGGACTGTAATTTCTTAAGAATTTGCCTTCTAACCAAGCAGTTGCCACATCCAGTTGTTTCTTGTGCTGAAGTCAACTGCTGGGCTCCACAAAGGTGCCTTTTCTGGAGCTAAAATCTAGTTTCTGGAGCATGACATGATCAACTGGATAATGAAAGACACCATAGTCTGATGCAAAATCTTAATTAAGTTTCCTCCCCAAACATTACACCTGTGCACATTTGTCAATAGCAAGCATCAGTTAATGTTCCTGACACTGTAATTAAGGTTTTACGTCGGCCTGAGAGAGACAAATGTGTTGTGTGTAGCCTGCATGCTTATCAGCTCCAGGAAGCAGAGGTGGGAGTGTGAGTGCTGTTAGGAGATGTCAAATAATTCTGCATTTTTCTGGGTTTTCACTGCAGGGGGATTTGTAATTTAATTTGACTTTTTTGATTTCAAGCAAACATGTAATTTTCTTGTTTGAAACAAATTCTTGAGTTGCGTGACTCCCTCAGTTTTCTTTTGGATCAAAAATCACCAAGTCTGAGCCTCCACAAAGAATAGTGGAGAAAAGAAAAGAAACCATATCATCTACCAGAGTATTTTGTCAAGGCATATAACTCTGTGTTATGTTAGATAATATCAGAAGTGAAGGGCAGATGTGTCACAAACCTTTTTTGATGCTTTTTAGGAGGCCTCCTTTGCTGAGAAAGAAAATTCTTTTGGATGTTTATGATTTGGATCTTTTTAAAAAGTCTTAAATTGGGAACATTGATCCCAGTTTCAGCAGTTCATGCAGATGAAGCACAGAGGCACTAAAGTTTTGGTGTCTGGTTGTGGCAGAACAGGATGAAATGGCCCCAGTCTGAGTGCCCATGTGGCACTGAACTGTGGAGTGCATTTAAGAATTATGTCATAAACAACTGTAGTTGCCTAAACAGGCCAAGTATTTCCTCACAAGGTTTTTCTCATGTTTTTTTTTTCATGTATTTTTAAAACCAGATAAAGATAACAGCTTTTGCAACTTCTGTAGCTCAGCTATCCCTTATACCATTTGCTTTAACTGCACAAAAGACAGCACTTCAAAGCATCCAGGCAGTAAAAGACCTGAACCCTCTTCTCAAAGCAGTTTGTGGTTCTGAGTGCTAAAACCTGACATGGAATATGAGAACTTGAGAAGCTTCTGATTAAACTGGTCCAAGAACCACCTATTTATGGAAGTGCTTGATGAACTGGGTGGAAATGCTGAACCTTTGTGTTTGCAGATGATGAAAGCCATGAACAAATCCAATGAGCATGTGCTGGCAGGAGGAGCATGTTTCAACGAGAAGGCCGACTCGCATCTGGTGTGTGTGCAGAACGATGACGGCAACTACCAGACACAGGCCATCAGCATCCACAACCAGCCCAGGAAAGGTGAGCCCTGGCTCCACTGCTTGGCCCCTGTGTTGCTGCCCCAGCTTCGTGGGGCTTTGTGAATAGGCCACAGCTGGGTTTGGCTGGGTTTCACCCAGTTTTTGTTAGAGAAAATCAGTCTGATCACTGGCATCCTCGAGTAGGCAGCTTTGTGCTGGGCAACACATTTCCATCAATAATGAGAGCTGGCTTTGACATTCTTGGATGTGCAGGTGAGGTTGTGGTTGCCTGTGCTTGACCTACGCTATGTGAAAGAAAGACCAGATTCAGTAGGATAGAAAGTTAAAATAGGAATAAGCAACCACAGCAGCATTTTAATAATGCATCTTCAAGAAACTTCTCATGTTCACCTTAATTAGACCATCTAATTTCCAGGGTATATTTTTGTTACAGTAGGCTGAAAGGCTGCAGCAGCTGTGTGCTGAGAATTTAAATGCTCTGGGTTTGGGGACATTGCTGGCAAAGACATTTATACAGTCTCCAAATGAGAACAAGACAGAGGCTGATGTGGATGTTTTGCAAGTATCACTGGTCACTCCAGCAAGTGTACTGGCATGCAATGTCACTCAGGGCTGATGATCTTGTCTGACTTCTGTTAGCTTCACCTATTGGATTAGAAGAGGGATTTCCAGTAGAAATTTCATGATGCTTAGTAGTCATTGAAGATAATTTCACTTCAGGTCAGGTGGCTTTGAGCTGTGGCCTTGCCGGTGGGTTGGTGTTACAGCGTGATCCATAAACAGCTCACTCACAATCTGCCAGCTGTGTGGCAGATTTAGAAGTTAATTGTGTACTTGGTTACCCAAAATGAGCAATTCTGGAACTCAGAGGAGTGTAGAACATGGAGAGGGAGAATGATAAAATACAAGCATTCATTAACTTAAGACAAAAACTGTTGTCCAGTTTAGAAAATAAGTGGGTGATTTGGCTTTGCATATCTAAGCTTATGATGTGCAATACAGGCACCATAATTCCAAGCAGCATTTGTCCTGATTGAGGGTAATCACCTTTCTGGCTGCTAGAGCTGTGGTACCTGATTCTTGAGTAAGGCACTGCTTTTGACAAAAGCTTCACTAAATCTCTCCTGTTGTTGTTGTTGTTGTTGCAGTGACTGGTGCCAGCTTCTTTGTGTTCAGTGGAGCTTTAAAATCCTCTTCAGGCTACCTTGCCAAATCCAGTATAGTAGAAGGTAAGAACTGAACTGCTTGCTTAAAACACACTTCTCTCTTTGCCCAGCTCAGCTCTGCAGCTAGCAGGGCCCTCTCTGCTCACATGCCTTGGGCCTTGTAGTCATGCTTTCTGCTTTAGCTTTATCCTTCTTCTTAGCAAAAACCACCCTTTAACAAGGAGGAATTTGTGCAGATGCTGCAAAACAAGGTCACAAGAAAAATGAGGGTAGGATACAAAATACTTGTCTTGGGAGCCTGTGATCAATTTATTGGTTTGCTTTGAATGAGGAAATCATGAGCCTAAGAAATATGGAATGTATAATCCACCAAGCAGCAGTGGAAGCCCTGCTAAACTTCCTCTGCTACCAGATAGCTCTGCAGTGTACAAGGGTTTGCATGTGCATTGTTTATGTGCTTGCATGTGGGCAGAGGAGAACATGACGGGTTGAGAGCACTGAGCTGGTACCTCTCAGATTTGGTTTGTTGTATCACAGCTGCTGATGGTGTACTCTGGGCTGGAAGCTGTTAGTGCCTGCTAGCTGAGCTGCACAGCTGTGACAGTGCAGGCAGCAGTGGTGTAGGAGTGCTCCTGCCCTCGGTGGTGAGGGGTGCCAGGTGCCCATGTGAGCAGTCAGCTGGCACAGCCCCGCGGGTGAGCAGGAGCTCCTCATGCTCCACCAGCTCCAGGCTTGCAGCTCTGAGGTGCAGCCATGGGTGGGGTCCCCAGGCTGGCAGGCAGCCCACTGCTATCAAAGGATGCAGGTCATTGTGCCATTCCTGTGCCTAAACTGGAGGTTAGGGTAAGACAGAGGCACAGGAGGACTCAGTCTCTACATGGGGAAGTGTTTCAGTCCTGATGTTTTTGCCACAACTGAGCTTGATGCAAAGTGGTGCTGAGTTAATGGTTGGACTGGATAACTTGGAGGTCTTTTCAACCTTAATTCTGTGAATCCAAATTCTGTGTCTTTTGCTACTATCAGGCAAGCACTGACTTCTCAAACGCTGTCACTGCTTCCAGAGCCAAGAGGGGAGATGGCTGAATGGAGCAGGGTCACGCAGGGTTTCTGAGGGTGGCCTGGAGCAGGTGTCAAGTTGAGAGGCAAACTCATGGAGACTTTGCTACAGCTCACTTCACCTGGGAGCTGCCTTTTCTCTTACTGTTGTGTTTTCCCTCATCAGCCCTCAGCAGGTCTGCATTTTATCAGTGTGAGTGGTCAGAAATGGTCTGATGGAGCACTGTTACCCATGATGCTTAAAAGGAACATTTAAATTCTGTTGCAAACAGAGGAAGGATGTTTATTTTTTTTCTATATAGTCTCTGTTTGTAGTGGCTTATCTTGGCTTATGAAGATTTCTTGGTTCCCTAGATGGGGTGATGGTCCAGATAACTGCTGAGAACATGGACTCTTTGAGACAGGCCTTGAGAGAGATGAAAGACTTCACCATCACCTGTGGCAAAGTAGATGCTGAAGACCCTCAGGAACACGTTCATATTCAGTGGGTAGAAGATGATAAAAACTTTAATAAGGGGTAAGTAAAGAAGCAGTCATTTGACACTGGCACCTGTTAGAATTTTTAATTGATCTTGTAAGGTGTGTGAGTCTTCAAGTCAATAGGAATTAAAAGTCTGTGCCTCTATTTTGAGTGATAAGATACAATTAATTGTAATGAAAATGGAATTGAGATACCGGAGCCTTGGGGCATCAATTTAGAAAACTGGCAATGCTATGGATTTTTTTTGCATTGCCAATATCCAGTTATTGGAAACCACTCATCTGTCTCCAACTCTCAGTGCTGAACCCTGCACACTGTGGTCACTTTGCTCTGTTGGTGCTTAGCTTGCATTAAGTAGAGCTGGAAACAAAATTGCTGAACATCAACAGTATCTTTGGACACTCGATAGTTAAGCCAAAAGAAAGGTGGATTTGGCAGTTTAAGTATTTATGGCAATGAAGTGCTCTTGTGATGGATTCCATATTTCAGGACTGAGCACCTAGAAAGAAGATTATTTCTGTAGTTTTCAGGCTCTTCAGATCAATCTTAGGTTCTGCAATCAAGTCCTGGGCTGTGTAAGTTGTGTTTCAGGTACTGCTGGCCTAACACTGGTTTACAAATGAGCAAAAATCCAACCTGTCTGAAACACCTCGTTAACTGTCAGAACCTTACAGGATCTCAGCTCTGCTGCAAAGCTTTGTTGAAAACCTTCAGCAAGGTCCTTCCTGCCCCTGCCTTGTGCCTGCGGCCCCTTTCAGGAACTGCCCTCTGATTCCAAGGTCATTCTCTTCTGCAGAGGGCTCTGTCCAGCTCAGTTCTTGTGCTGAGTCAGAGCTCACCCTTCTCTCTCCCTTTTGCAGCGTTGTGAGCCCTATTGATGGCAAATCCATGGAATCTATAACCAGCGTGAAGATATTCCACGGCTCCGAGTACAAGGCCAATGGCAAGGTCATCCGGTGGACAGAGGTGGGTGCGTCAGCCTGGCCCTGGGGCTGCAGCCAGGGCTGCATCCACCTGCACCCTCACTCAGCACAGGAAAGCAGCAAACACTTCACCCCGAGCCTGTGGTGCCTTCCCTGCCTGCCCAGGGAGCTGCTGGGTGGCATCCTGCAGGATAAAACATCCTCACCCTGCTGCAGTCGCAGCCTGCGCTGCACCGGCCACTGCTGCTCGCATCAGGGTGTTCAGATGGGGGGGGACCACAACAAGGCTTGCTGTGTTACACATAGGAACAGTTGGTTTCATCTGCCTTTGTGTTAAAAGCTGCCTTTCTACTCGGAGACAAATCTTAATATAAATTGTTTTTTAGAAATGTTATTTTGAGCCACTTTCTCTAAAATGTTGCATGGTAAAGTGCTGTGGCATAAATCACTCAGAAATTGCTTGCATGGCTGATGTTGCCTGTGACTCTGCCAGCACACAAATGCTGATGTCAAAATATTTCTTGAAGTGTTTCACTTTGCCTGCTGAGGAGGAACCAAGTTCCTTACTCTGCAGCTTGGCACCCGTGTGCCCATTCTTCCCAGGTCAGCTGGGCTCAACAGAGACAAGCTCAGTGACAACTGTAGCAGAGATCTTCAGGCTTGCATTAAAAATGTAATTTTTCTGAACTTAACATCTGTTTAAAAGCAGGTTTTTATTAAAACCATGTGCAATACATAGTGAATTTCCATAGCAAGGATTTTGACCAGATCTAAGAGGTTTCAGAGGACTATTTAAATTTAAATCTTTCTTCTGGTGTTTTATTTTCTCCTCCCTAAGGTGACTTGTCTTCAGGGGCTTTTGCTGGGCTTTCCTAAAGAGCTTGTTCTGAAATCTTAATTTGTAAAAGTTTAAATGACATCTCAGTAACCTGAATTTTCTAGAAAAGCCAAGTGTTATGTCTTGTGTTGACTCTTCCCTTCAGGTGTTTTTTCTGGAAAATGATGAGCAACACAATGGTCTGAGTGACCCAGCTGATCACAGCAGACTGACTGAAAATGTGGCAAAGGCTTTCTGTCTGGCTCTGTGTCCTCATCTGAAACTGCTGAAAGAAGATGGAATGACTAAGCTGGGTCTGCGCGTTACACTGGACTCAGATCAAGTAAGTCTTGAAGAGTTTGGGTTTAACCGGGAGGTTGTTCTCTTATTCATTCCCCAAAATGGGAATACAGCACTTTACCCAGGAGAATGCTGAAGAAGTACCAGTATCAGATGCTAATCAGGTGGTGCTGGCTATTGTATGGTGCTTTGGGGCATCTGTTAGAGCCAATGCCCAGCCTGACAGGCTTGACCCCCATATGGCACAAGCAGCACCTGCTCCATGCTCAGAGAAGACTCTAAATTGGCCTTTCTGCCAGCAATTAATGCTGTATGAGAGTCCTGCTCATCCCAAGGAGCTGCTTTGACAAACCAGGAGAAAAAAGAGGGTCCTGTTGCCCAGGCAGTCACTGGGAACACAAGGACAAAGAGAAGTGGAAAAGCTGCTTTAGTGCCTGCTTGATCCAGTTTAAGTGCCTGACTTCCCTGGGAGAGGCCACAGCTCCTCCCCCCTTCCTCCTCCCTGACTCACAGCCTCATGTCCTGTTCTTAAAACCCACTCTTCATATTTTTTAGGTTGGTTATCAAGCTGGGAGCAATGGACAGCCACTGCCCTCTCAATACATGAATGACCTGGACAGTGCCTTAGTGCCAGTGATTCATGGAGGGGCCTGTCAGTTGAGTGAGGGGCCAGTCATAATGGAGCTCATCTTTTATATTCTGGAAAACATCTCATAAGAGGACTTCATTTTCTGTTCAGACCTGTTCCAGCAGCAGTTGTATCTGAATCATTTGCACTTTAAAACTGGAAAATTAAGCTTTTGTTAACACTACTGGGGAAGGGGGGGGAGGGGGGGCGGGACAGTTGTTCCATAATTCTAAATCTTCTATGCATTGTCAACAACCAGAGGATCAGGGCAGCTTCTATACTACAACATGGCTATGCTATCCTTGCAGCTAATCCACTTCTGTTACTGTTTAGAAAAATGCTCATGTTTAAAGACTTACAGTCATGTACTCTCGATGCTCAAAGGGTGCAAAGATCACTGGGGCGTAAATAAAAAGTGAAATTCCAACCTTGTACTGTCTGTAGATGGACATGTAAGAAACAACAATCAAGACCTCCATTCTGACCTCATCCTGATGCCATTTGTGGTTATTCTGTAGACATTAAAAAGTAACGTTTACATTATTTTGACCAAATTATTGGTTGAAATGCATTTGGAGAAGCCCTTGAGAGATAGGGAAAGATTCCCTAGCCATAACTGTTTGTCTGTGCGTCCAGAGGAGCAGGACAGGCATCTCTCTGACAGTTACTGAACTGCAGCTGTGTGTGTGTAATAGGCTAGTTTACTTTTCTCCTCTACCACAGAAGTCCATCACTTGGGCAGGTTTCTGTGATCTCCTACAACTCTGCTATTCTGTACTTTGTTTACAAATCTGTCTTAAGGAGAGGAAAAAATCAGCCCTAAAGTGCAGTTACATCTTGTTCCTTGTCCCCAGTAGGTCCTGCTTTTTAGAGGCAAGTCCCACCCAGGGAAGCTCTGTCCCCTCCCTGCTGTTTGCTGTAGTGTAATGCCAGTGTCATGTAACCCAAGCCAGCTTGCACTTCATATTGCAGCCCCATGTCCAAGCTTACCTGTGATACCAGTATAGAGTGGCTGTTCCTGCATGTTCTGCTGAAAAAGGCTTTGTGGTCAGTTCTGAACACGTGCACTCAGCCCAGTGCTCTTGATCTCACCTGAGAGGGCTTTGGTAAGGAAAGCAGCTGCTCGTGTCTGCCAGAGCATTAAGAAGCTGGAATTGAGCATCAGCCAGAGGAAATATGGTTCCATGTTCTTACTGTCTCCATGGAAAGCTGCTAACCAGTGGCAAGAGCTGTAAGCAGGAGAAGGGGTTTGGTTTGTTTAGCCATAGTCATAGAAAGCAGCTCTTTTGAGTCCCTCCCAGGAAGAGGGGTGAAGGTTTCTCCTCCTGTCTACAATTAATTAATTTGGGAAGAGAGGTGCTAATTTATGGTGAACATTTGTGGTCTCAGACATTGCCTGTTGCCATCCGTTCTGGGGGATGCAGTGGGGCCTGGCTGGGCTGTGCTTTCAGAGAGTAACACCAGCGGCCTTGCAAAGAGAAAGGGAAGTGCCACGCCCCTGTGAGACTGAGGCTCTGGCTTTTAACAAATCAACACCATTGGCTGGGCAGGGCAAAGGTAACTGCACAGAGTGTACATTTTATAGAAAGGCAGCCCAGTGTCGGCACTGAGTGCACCTGGGAACAAATGGCTGCTGCTTTTCAAAAAACAAAGTATGACAAATCCAATGTTCCAAGCACCACCCAGCCCTTGGAGAAGACAGGCCAGGGAACTGGGGCCAACTCCACAAACAAAAGCTGGCCAGCAGGAGGGAGCACACTACCACTTAAAAGGGTATCGGATCCAAGTGAAGCCTTACCTCTGGCATTTGGGAGAAGGTGGGTGACTTAATGCAGCTCATGTAGTGGTTCCTGCTGGCCAAAGCTGGAGCTGTGACCACCCCCTGCTCCTGCCGAGGTGCCTGTGCACACTGGTTCTGCACACTCTGGGACACAGCTCGGCACAACACGGTGTAGGCATGATTTCACAGCTGGAAGAACATTCCAGAAACTCAGTAACAATCTTCCTCCTAGAGCCTGCACTCCAGCTTTGCCACAGCAGCGGCTTTCCAGTTACTTTGGTTGCATTGTTACGCTCAATAATGCAGTAAAAGAGGTGAAAAATGTTTATCTTCTCTTCCTTTGCCCCAGAAGTCTTTTAGGTTTGGATTCTGTTTGTGCAAAACACTATCAACTGGTGACTGACATGTTTGCTTCAACCATAGCCTTTGAAATGACCTTAATTACCATGTTGTTAAGAAATGAGTACTTGTTTAGAAAAAAATTGTACTTTTAAAATTCAGTTAGTTAACACTGCAAAAAACTGCATATTATATTTTTATTTTCAACATGTAGTTTTGTATATTAAATTTATTGAAATTAAAAACTAAACACTGTATTGTCTTCATCTGCTCAGGAAGACAGAGGCAGTGTTGCCTGACCTGTCTGGACTCTGTTCTGTCTCCCAACCTGCCCACCCCTGGCACAGGCACATCCTCCCCTTGGAGATCCCTGGTTTCTGTTAGCTCACAGAGATTTAAAAACACAAACAGATTTAGTACCCTTTTCTGTATGCTGCTGATCCATTCCTGAAAGTAAGTCATGATCCAGTTTTCTTAAAGGACACAGAGTGACTATTTTCCCCATCACCTGGAAGATTTGTAAAAGCCTATTTTTGTAAAAATACAAGGAACATTTGGGAAGCAGCAGAGTCTAGTGTACTTTTTTTCTTTCTTTTTAAAATTAAAACCCCAACAAAATAAAGGATGAAGGCACAGCACCCTTCTGCCTGGACAAGCAGTGCAGCAAGCACAGCACACAACTGGGAGCCAGAACAAAAACGGGTCTGTAAACACCAGCCTGCTAAGGAGCCCTGTGGCCTTTCCTTCAGAAAGGGACAGCCCATGGAACCTCACGTGCCAAGGGCATGCACAGAGGAGGGACTGGCACCCCTGCATTGCTGCCTGAGAGCTCTCCTCTGGTTTAGGAAACAAAAAAAGACCCCAACCCAAATAGGCCTGGATAGAACAGAAAAAGCAATAGCAGACTGTTCACTGAACCACGCCGGCTGCTCAGACACTTGGGGAAAGGAATTCTGGTAAAGGTCTTACCTGTGACTTAACCAAAAAGCTCTGGCACTGCCTCAAGGGGCTAAACCTTTCCCACAGCACTCTGCATAGTTAATGTAACATTCGTCCTGGTGCTACATTAGTAGTCCCACATTAAGGCAATTCTGTCTATTTTGGGTAGACCGGTCCCAAGCCCTGCAGTGCATTCCCAGAGCCTCCCATTTGCCTTGGAGTTATTAATAAGCACTATGGCTGTTATCAAAATAGACATTAGGTTCAGTAGTGCATTCGTTTAACATCTTTGGTGCTTGCAGCTTAGCAGCATCTTCCTGCCTTCGCTCAGCCCACGACTTCCAGCATTCCCATGGATCTGGGGAAAACAACACAAACAAACCCATCAGAATTCCTTGCTGCAGTACAGAACAGATGTTCACAGTTCAAGGTGACATTATATGTAAAATGCTGACATGAAGGTTCTGGATGGGCAACTAGAAAAATCAATGGAGCAAAATTATTAAGCTCCAGTGATGGAAAATGTTTGGGCACAAGGCCAATATTGTTATCTCAGGTATGGCCATCAAACGTGTCCCTCAGCCTGACTTGGAGCTCACGGGACCTCCTGACCTCCTTGGCTGGGAGGAAACCATAAAAACAGGCCCTGTACTGAAATGAGACCTCAACCTCTACAATCTTAGCACCATTTGGAAGCTAAGGTGTGGCAAACAGGTGATGTCACTCTGAAGCTGATGAATATTTGTTTAACTGCCATTTATAAATGTAAAGTGAAATGATATATTAAGGAAGAGGAAGCACAGAGGCTTCAGGAGATGAAGCCAAGGAAGATGGATTAATTATCACTTACTTTCTAAATACTATTCTTAGTAAAGGTGACACCAGGAGCTGTCCCTGTATTTCAAGTGATTGTCAAACAGCATCTTTTCCGTAACTTCATTTATGAAATGATGTCAACTCCCCACCACAAATATAAAGAGGAATGCTAGTGAAGCCAAAGCTGTGTAATTAGGTCAATGCCAACAAAGACATTATTCAAGCAGAGTTTATCTGTAGCCCTGTCAAGCCCTGCTCAGATCACCTCTGGATGCAGCGTTCATACCTCAGACAGAACTAACGTTCAAGGACTAGCCAATTTTCTGTAACTGTTTGAAGATCTTGACCACTGAGGGGCTCCCTGAGTCTCACTTTTACCTCCAGTTTCCCTCCAGTGGGCTTTCTGCCATCAAAAATCTGAAATAACCACAAAAAGAGCAGTTAGGACAAATAGGGATTATACTGTTAAACTATAGAGATTGAGGCAACTGTTGCTGTATTTGCCCATGGCCCAAGAGTGACAGAGACCCCTGGAGGTGACTGCAGTGCTCAAAAGCACTCAGGAGTGTCAAAGCCAAGCACCTCCTCAGACTGGAACTCAGCAGAGCAGGTCCCCCACAGCCCAGGCAGGTTATCAAACTCCCATAATACAAAACTCGACTGTACTCACACGTTTCTGTGATCTAAATACTTATTTCCCCTTCGGGTTTAAATACTAAGTAGAAGAACACACCTTATCCTGAAAACATACCTCAATGATCTCTCTAACTTCACATTCTGACTCCAGCTTGTCCAGTTTCAAGTGTGCTGTACCCACGTGTTTGTCACTTCTGAAAAAGGACCTGTGCCAAAGAAGTGAAGGGGTAAGGATTGTCAGAACATTAAAGAGAAAAGAAGCCATCACTTCTGATGACTTCTGAAAAGAGGTCATCACTATTTGCTCCATCCCCACATCCAGAGAGGGCTGGTCGTACTCCTGGAACCCTGCACACCACAGTGCCAGGGGCAAACCCTTAAAAACCAGACTACAAGGAAGAAGATAAGAAAGTACTCATTTGTTAATTATTCTTTTGCAACCAAGGTAAAGGTGAGGACAGCAGTGAAGAAAACCAACTAAATCACCACTTGGAGTGGCAGCAGCTTCTGTCCCTGCCCAGGGTGACAGGAAAGGAGGGCCCAGTGGCCAGGACAGGGCCATTCTCTGCTTGGGGTTGATGAATGAACAGGCTGAAGGAATTCTCAAGGAAGTTGCATCTTTCAGCAAAACAAACATTTCACAGGCACCTGCTGCTTTTGGTAAACTACTTTTAGGAGAAAGTCACACAAATCATTCTGTTTCATCTTGATAAAACAAAACAATTTCAGTAAATAACATTTCAGCTATTCTTTTGATTCACCTACATACTGGTAGTTTTAACAGTCAAAAACTATAATTTCAGAATTTCCAGTCTGCTGGAATTAAACACAGAAGCATTTTTATCCTGTAAGGAAAACAAGCAACTTCTTGCTGTAGTCACTTCTGTTGACCAGTTTAATCAGCAGTAAGTCAACCTTTACCTGAACAGAGACAGGTGTTACAACCCTTACCCAGACAACTCCTCCAAAAGGCAACAGCCAAGACTAAAACACCCTAATTCCAAAGAATTGTTTGGCTCAAAGCACAGGATTTCTTTGCCTGCATCGAAGCATCTCCCTGAACCAGTCTCCAAAAGGTTTGATAAACCTTGATAAACTAAACTCTACAGAGTCTGGCAATAAGAAAGGTAACTTGACCAAACCTACTGTTTTAGACAGGGAATTTTTCAAGATTTCAGAACCTTCCTTTTTTACCCACTCCATTTCACAAAAAAACAGAAACCAAACCGACAAATACAAGAAACCATCCCTCACAACCCCAAACCATCCCTCACAACCCCAAACCATCCACCCTTCTTCCTACTGTCATTAAGAGATACTAAGATATTATCAAGCAAGACTTGACACATGCAATGGAAACTCCAAAGACTGTTAATAGACCCTCATGATCTCATAATTGGTGGCAACAGGAAATTGAGACTCTTCATCAGTGAGGCCACAGCAGACTCACAGAATCATTCAGGAAAGTTCAGAATTTCTTAGCTCACATTAGAATACCTCCTTTGCTTCACAAGCACCTTAAAATGAAGGATTATGCAATTGTACTGCAGTGTGTGGGGCACTTTGCTCATAAACTTCAGAGAATCAGCAATTCTTGCTGAATCTTTTAAAGTATTTTTCCATTTTATAACTCAAGAAAGAATAAAGACTGGTTCATCCCTGCTCAGTTCCAGGGGTTTGCTGTGAAGACTGAGAACTTGCTCTAGGCTATGGCTTCAGAAACAGCTCTGGGGAAATTCCCTTTCATCTTCAGAAGCTTTTAGGACAGGCTCAAGAAGAGACTTTTCCTTCGTAAAAATACATTGCTGGGTTTTTACTTGAAAGTGGTGTTAAACTGAAGTTTAATATATATGACCTGAAACAAGTCTCCTTTGCTCACTGAAAAAGAATAATTCTTGGGAGATGGTCAAAGAGCCATCAGAGACCCCAAAGCTACAACATCCCCAAAACCATTCTGAAAGTATTATTCATTTGTAGTCTTAGAGAAAACAGGGAGCAGACAGTCTTTAGAAAACAGCCTGGGTCACTTCATCCTCTCCTCTCTCCTGAGGAGATTGTTGGGAAAAGGTGCTAAAAAACCTCCATTTTAAACAAATGTAAACACTCCACAGCTCTGTGCAAAAGAGGGTGGATCTTGAACACAGAGCAGTTGTGCAGTCAGGATTGACAGAAAAAAAGTAAGGAAATCAACTTTTGCTTCAACAGAGATGCCAGTGGATGATCTGGAGTAAAACAGAGGGACTTCAGCTCACAAACTGAAACATCTCCAATTTGAAAACCATCTCAGAAAACCTATGGATGATTTCTGCATGGCCCAGTAACAGAAACAAAGAAAAGGACAAAGAGCCACTGAGACAAAACCAGGTTATCTGGCATCCCATCACAGTCATGGACCACAACCAACTCAGGGATGAGGGAATACAGGCCACTTCCTATTCTGAATACCTCAGTTACAAGCCTGGACTGAGGATGATCTCCCTGAACTATCACTTGTTAACATTCATCTTGTGATCCTGCTGAGATGAGGGGAGTCTGTCTCTCTCAAGGCAGCTGCCAGCGGTGCTCGGGAAATATTGCAAGACCCAATGAATGAATGTAAGTACAAAAATGTAACTCTAGCTCTGCCATCATCTGTCACCTGCTTTACTGCTGTTCACATTTTACTGCCATTTTACTTCATTAATCTACAGAGTTATTCCACAGAATATTTAAATTTCAAGCCCTGATGACTGAAACCAAACTGGGTAAGAATCAAAACAATTTGAAGTAAATCACTGCTTCCTCAATCTCACCAATTCCTTCTAACACACTAATCCTCAACTGATCTGAATCAGCTTCACTGAACCTGGGCCTTTCTTCACCTCCACAGGGCAAGCCACAGAGCTTGGGCACAGCCTGAAAGTTCTCAGACATGAGAACCAGACAACTCTTTAGTGCTGGCTTAGGGATTGTGCTTCATAAACTTCAGCTCCAACACTCTTTTTCAGCTGTTAGGAGAGAAGCAGACTGTGGACTCACCCTTTGTGAAACACTTCAAATTTAATTCCTTTGGACCGAATTGCGCGTCGGAAGCCTCGGTGGTTCCGGTTGATGTTCAGCTTGAACAGCTGGTTGTACTCTGCAAGTGAAATAAAGAAAAGGCAAAGAAAGCTGTGAGTCAAGTGATGTGCAGTGCTCTGTTCCATGCACCTACTCAGACCTCTTTTATCTCAGTTTGGCCCATGTGTGAGACATGTCACAGGAACTCCTCCTCAGGAGGGTCTTTCAGTCATTCCCAGGGTGTGTCCGTGTGCCACAGGTCATGTCACCCTCACCTTACAGGGACAGAAACCAAACTGCAGGAAAATCAAGTCATTGAGAGGTGACAGCAAGGTACTGGAGAGCTAAAACTAGAGAGTTTAGGTCTTTCAGCATGTAATCAGTGTTTGTGGCTAAGAAAACAGGTAGAAAATATTAAAGAAAAAGCAGAGTAAGGCTGGAATGACTGGGAAGGGGTGTTCTGGATAATGTAATTAATACTGGTTTATTTCATGACATAATAGCTACTACCAATATTGGTATGAGGGAGAAAAATTGCCAATGCAGCTGGACTTCACCCCACAATAAACTCTTTCATAAGAAAGAAGAAAAAACATGGTGGGAGGCCCTCTGGCCTGGGTCACAGTCTGACACCAGCCTGTACTCTCCAGGGAATCCTAAGGTGCAACATTTTTCCTGCTGTTCCAGAAAAAAGGACTCACCTGGACAATTGTTATTGTTAATTACAGGTGTTTTACTCTTTTGAGGTTGTTCCTATCAAAGAAAGAGACAGACATTACATAAAACCATCAGATGTTGTTTCAAAACACAGAGTAGTGACCATTTTTTATTGCCAGCTCTATTTTATGCCTATGCAAGAAACGTGAGGCTTTAGGAGTTATCTAGATCATAAGAGTAGTCATGGTACATTCAAGACTACAATACTTAGATTTCACTGTGGAAACAAGGGTAATACTGGATAAAGAGTAAGCTAAAACATTACATTAAATATGAGAGCCATAGATAAGTGACATGGTCACAGCCAATTCAATCCAATCATCATAAAGTTACTGACTGGGGCTGTTAAACTCCATGACAAACTGCACCTTCCACGACACAGTAATTCTGTTCCTCCTGCATTAGCTGGAATAATAAGCTACACAAGGAATTCATCACAAATCATTCAGGGAATTGCCCTACTATTATTTTCCCTGACAATCAATCTGCCACCAAAATGAATTAACTTCTAACCTAGAGTGGAGTACAAACTAAATCTCTGGGGAATGAACAAGGACAATGTGACCTAATTATTGCAGCTACTTTGCAAAACTGATTTCAGCTATGAAGGAGAAAGGTGGTATATTTGACTGTTGGCTAAGCAGTAGAGATCTGTTTTGTCTTTAAACAAAGGAAGATAGATTAAAAGGAACTATGCTGATTCTTACTCATTCCCCAGAAAATTATTCATACAGACCAATTCTGGTTTCAGCCACCCTGAGTTACTCCTTTGTTAAGGAGTAACTCAATTAGGGTGTCACTCAAACACAAACCTGTTCTGACCATCACTAATTTCCCACAGGTAATTGAATTAATTTTAGTGGAATTACTGCAAAATTTATTGGGAGGTAAAAATCTAGGCTTTGCACTCTCCCAGGGCTAAGCATCAGCCCTGCAAAAGCAAGGTCTGGTTTTGCCCTATACAGAGGGCAGCAAAGCCCCAGGACTTCTACTGTAAGTGGAAGACAGTCAGCCCTTCTTCAGAAGCCCTTCTAGCACTAAGGCTGGAGTATTTTTCAGACCAGAGACTGCTTTTAAAGGTAAGGGTAACAGGATGACACTGGGGAATTCCAAGGAAAGAAGTAATATATATGTGTATACATATTTTTATATGCATACACATAAATACATGCACATACACACAACTGTTAATTGGCAAGGCTGAGAAACTTGCATGGCCTAAGTCCTTTCTCCAGGTACACTTCTATTTGCTAATTAAATCACCAGAAGCATTTATTTGATAACAAAAATTAACCCTTTCAATCCACTTCTGTAATTAGAAGAGAGGCTCAAAAGCAATGCATTTAGAAGCTTGGTTTTTTGAAGGAAGAGGATTTAGGGACATCACATCTAAGGTGGCCCTTGGCAATAACTCTGTGTGCCCTTGTTGTGTTTGCACCTCTGAAAGAAATGAACTTTGATACATTTTGCCAACACTGGAAAGAACCTGATTGTGTCTTTAGGGGGGAGAGGTGGGCATGGTTTAGCACTGAGACTGCTGCTGACACAGAACCTGCAGACACCACCCTGCCAAGGGCAAGGTGTGGAGAGCAGCGAGAGAAAGGTGCAAAGCTCAAATCTGCAGCCAACACATTCAGCAGTTCTGTTTCTCAGAAAAACAAACCTGCTTTAAAAGCAGATGCAGGCAGGATGTCTAGAAGTGTTTTCCCTTTCCTTGGAGCCCTCACAAGCTCATGCAGTGGCAGGGGGGGACAGACTGAGGGGCAGAAGAGCCACAACACACTCACCGCACTCGGGTACTGAAATTCAAACTTCACAAATGCATCCAAATCTCTTGGTGACACACCTGGGTGAGACAACAACCAGCCAGTCCAAACAGCCAGTACAGACACTGTCATTGCATCTGTCATGTTGAGCAGGATTCTCAAGAGCACCTAACTCTTTTTCAGTAGGACTCATGACCTGTCACTTGACAGCTGAAAAACCCATCCATCAAACCAAAATCCACAGAAAGTTGGTATCCAAAGGAAAACATCTGCTTTTTTTATGTTAGTCCTAAGACAATCTAGCACAGATGGTTTATAAGCTCCCAGGAACAAGGGGCTAAAAGCAGTAACACTGGCAGGAGCAAACCCTGTCTGCTGAAGGGTAAAACCACACTAAAGTGGTGCAAACTTAAGGCAGGCACTCATAACAACATAGGAGGTAAAAATGAAACTGTAACTATGACCCAGTTATGAGCAAACCCAGGACAATTTAAAGTTCTTCTCTCTGCCCAGATGGAACCCAGATTCTCTTCATTCACCTGTCTGCCTTTTTTTTTTCAAGTACTGCTTAAAGGTTTTGGTGGGGCTTGAACCCCAAACCCAGTTATTTCGTTTTACTGAGTGCTGGCTCCTAAAGTGGCCCTCAAGATAGAGAAAACTCATTCCCCATTACTTTCCTTACCTACTCAGAGGAAAAAGCCCACATGCCCTTTGGAGTACACACCTGGTGGGGCTGGTAGGTTGATCCCCCTGACAATAAGAAGGTGCATTTCTGTGCTGTTGAGATCAGAAAATATCCTGTGAAAAGAGAAAGACAAAAAAGCACATTCATCCCACCATCAGCTGATCCACTGCCAGACCAGGATGCTGTGGGTATTTGTCAGAGCTTTTTCAACAGTGCACTTCTACAGAGATCATCTCCACAAAATACAACAGAGCAAGGGAAGAGCACAAACAGAGCTAAAAATATCTCCGAGGCCAGGAACAAAGCCCAGAAGGCAACAGGATTGAGGGAGAAACACCGAGGAAGGAGGAATAGCTGAAGTAACAGAATAAAAGAGGGGAAGTTGGAGGCATTTTGAAAACAAAAGAATCAGCAAGAGAAGTTAGAAAACAACTTCTTTATATTTAAGTTGTTAAGAGTATCCTTTCAGGAATGCTGAGCCTAATCCTGGATGCCACCCAAGTTCACTGAAGCCCACAATTCCCTAACAAGGGCAAAAGACCAGGAAAGTCATTGCAGCCTGCCTGAGAAATCCTTTTGTTTTTCCACACCTTATCATTTTAAAGGTTCTTTCCTCAAAGTGATGGCTTGGAGGATCCATTCCTTGTGCTCGTGCAAGTTGTAGGATCTCCATATCCTTTTTACAACCCTGTGCCAGTTTCTCAAACCTATAGAAAAAGGCAAAAAAAATCCAGTAAAAAAAATCACACACGTGCTGCCACTCAAACAGAGCACAGAGTAACCCTCAGCCAGAGCTCAGAGCAATGTGGAGGTGCAGGAAACACAGCTACCAACCCATTCACATGAAGACAAACTTACCAACCCAAACCCCAACATCTTCAGCGGGTCAGCCAGATGCAAGCCTGAAATAACCACTTTGGGGAATGATTGAAAGCAGGCACTGGGTCTTACCGAGTTGTTTCTGTTACATTTCCCAGATGCATGAATTGCTTGGAATACTGCAAACACCTCTGCCAACACAAACAAAACCAAACACAGATGCACTTAGTGATCCTCACACACAGATTCATGACTGGCACAGTTCTGAGACTGATAACAACCCAATTTAAGAAAAACCAAGCGTTTTCCCAAGTCACTCAAGAACATTCACCACCCCATTCCTCAAGGCCAAAGCACAGCATTTGTTTGAGCTGTTCTCCCTATTACTTTTTAACCACCTGATTTGTAGATATGAGATTCACCTAAGGCCTAGTCTTAATATTCAGGTACTATTTTCAAACTTGAGTGCTTATATTTAATAGTGATAATTTGACAGTCCCAAGCCTTCAAGCATACCCTCTGGCTTCAATAAGCCATAGAATCTGACTCTGAAAATTGTCCATTTTAGGACATGCAAAATCAAAAGTATTTTAAAAGAAAAACAAAAGACCCCCCTGAAACAATGATAGGATTATAATATTAATAAACCCCAGAGAAATGTACAACAGAAACTCTGAAACATTTCTAAAACATATAAAATGGTCACCTCATGTTGATCCTTCAGCAATTTTACAAGCTGTGCATAAACTTCATCTGCTTTCTGAGACAGTCTGACATCTTCATGGTGTACAAAGATAAAATCACCCTCATCATCTGTAGGAGGTGATGGCAGCTGCAACACAAGAACACCACATATCAGAGCCCTTATAGGGAAAAGAAAGTGCTTAAATACTCAAGAATATGAAACTAAGCAGAACATTAATAGTCCTACTAACCTTGGAAATATCAACAGTTTTGCCAGATTTTGCTTGCCCAATCTTTAGGTCAAGGCCCTTTGCTGTTCTGAGATATGTCTTCGCCTGTTCGAGGTGGTTTTCCCTCTTTGCTTTGATGGCTGCTTTCAGATATTGCTTCTTTCTGTTCTCCAGAAATTCCAGCTGTTCCCTAACTGAAAAACAGTTGTACAGAAACACTCATCTAACACTGCCAATGCCCCTGAAACAGGTTCACCATGTTCATCTAACACTGCCAATGCCCCCGAAACAGGTTCACCATGTTCAGTAATAGCCAGAAAAGGATCAGTGAAAGTTCAGATGTCAAATTGGGGCACTTCCTTACCGCACTTAACTATTTCTTAGACACTTTCAATTTCAAGCATTAAAAACAGAAACAACTTTCCATGCAGAACAGCATCCTTCATCAAAAAAACCTCAGAAGAGCTACTGTATCCCCTAATTTGCAGGCCTGAGACAGACTCCAGCGCAGCTGATTGGTCCCAACCAGAAGCTGAATCCAAACTTTCAGTTCTCCATGTTAACTTCTAAAACCCAGCAAATATTATGAGCATCCTCTGGAGAAACTTCTTTCCTCTCCCCTGATCTGTCAGAAAAGAACCCCAAATGAACCAATGTGCAGGCCCACTCAGACATATCACCTCTGCTTCTTTGTAATTCCTTGCTCTCTTAGTTTCTTATTAATGCTTGAGTCTTTTTTTCTTGCCAGAACAGTAAGGACAACCACACCAATGTGAGTGCTTTATGGTGTACCAGGTTAGTGCATCAGTCAGCCAGGCAATTCTACTTCAACCTGAGGGAACTACCCAGGGCAGAAGGGAAGGAAGATGGGATTACAGTCAAGGCATCAGTGAGAGCCTGAGCACTGCCTGTGTGTGCCCAAATCACACTGTGAGGTGTTGGTTGCCCCTTACTATCTGTACAATTAATCTTGTACAAACAACTGCTCAGTGACCTTAGCAAGAGGAAGAGTAGAGATTGATGAAGCCCTGCCTGCACTGCCAGCCTGAGATCCTTGGGTGAAGCACCAGGCAGGGAGCTCCTTTAGATCAATGAATTATTCACACTGGCAACCCATCCCCTTTAATGAGAGTATATGGAGAGTTCAGCTGTGAGCAGAGTTAAACATTATGAATCGATACACTTGTTACATCAAAATTAATTAAAAACCTAATCAGCCTTATAATTATATGTGCTGTCTCTGTGAAACAAAGCTGCATGGCTGCTCTGGGTCTCCCCTCCAGCATACACATATTGAGGCTCCTGTCAGAGGAAATCTATGGCACACATTCACAGGCTCACACCTAAACTATAATGATAAAGTCTTCACCGAACTAGAGCAAACAACTTGCATGTGGAGCACAGGGAATGGTGATCCCTTCACTTACCAGCTGGAGGGAGATGATCCATTGACTCTGCCTTGTCCAGGGTGGAGGGTGATGCAGCTCGTTTCAGGTGCTCAGGAGAGCTCTCCCGAGCTGCAGCAGATGGAACTGGAGTTGGCTTAACAACCTGAGTTGGCTTCTTGGCAACTGGGGCCTGGGTCAGAGGCTCATTCTAGCAAAATAAAAAGAATTGCATAATAAATGCATAAAATCTATTCCACATTTGAGGACAACATCTTAAGCATCAACAACCATGGTTATCACTGTCTCAGCCTTCCAGTATCTCTTTTGAGGGGAGCACAGCACTCCAGACAGGAAATTTTAACTTCTGGAGGTTTATGAGCCAGGCCAGGCCAGCAGGTAGTCGACTATGCAAGCATCAACCCTCTACTATAGATGAAATAAAAGGAATGTTCAACAAGGCAGTGATTTTCAAAAAAGCAAAGGCATGCAGGAAAAAATCATCCAGGAATTCTCTCCAGTAAAAGCTACTCCAGTTGAAAGCACAAAAAATCAGCAACCAAAACCAGAGAGAGAAGGAAATCAAACCAAAGTCTAAATGCTGGTGCAGCCTGACAAAAAGCAGCAAGTGTTGAACATCCTGGGAAAGAACAAACATAGGAAGCTACTGGGATGCAGGATCAAAGTACAGACTTAAGTACTTTAGAACAATGTAAAGGAGTGGTAAGGATCTGAAGTGTTTGCTTTGAAAATAAAATCTACATACAAGACAGCTATGAAAGAGCCAAACCCTGCAGTACCTATAGAGTCTGACTCACAGACTCTGTAGGTACTGGCTGTAATGCCATCTCATCTTGCTGTCTCCCCTATACTATAAAGCAAACTGAAATTACTACGGAGATCCTGTACTGCTCAGACTTTTGGGAAATGTATTTCACCTCAGTTACCATTACCTGGAAATCCAATGGCCTCATCTCTGCAGGCCACAAGAGATGGCAACTGAAATTTTACACATCCTACCAGGAAACACTAACCTCCTCCTCTTCATCATTCTCCTCCATGTTTGCCAGCTTGCTAGCACTCTCCAGAACAGCAGCGATTGTGCTGCCACCATCTGTTCCTGCAACACCAGGAAGAGGGGGAAATCCTGTGAAGGAAAGGAATACAGAAGAGAGAGTTGCATAAGCCCTATGGTATGTCTTCCATATTTCTTGTTTACTGTAAAGATGTTTCTATCCAAATATCTGTTATCTAATATATTTTATAACTCAGTCTAATTAGACTGAGGCCAAGGCCACAAAGCCTTGCTACAAGTCTGAGTGGTGGGTTTAAAATCAAATCTCTCACAGATATCCAGCTTAAGGGGATGATAGCAAAATGATGCAATAACTGAGCAGTTTTCCAAGCTGAGCAACTGGCAGTCAGCCAAGGAACCCCATAAACTCAAGGCTTCAGGAGCAGAGATGCAACCAGAACCAACAAGGAATTTAGTCTCATTTTCTGCCCTCTCACTGCTGTCTCACCTTAGCAGGCACACAGTCCAGCAGAAAATCAGTGCTACCCCCAGAGTAATAAACAATCCACTGCTGGCAGATGGGTAACACGCTCAGCCTCTGCTGAAAAGCTACTGCAATGCAGAGGTTGCAAACTAAGGCAGAATCACAGGAGTTAAATGAGAAGTGTATGAAGAATAATGCTCTTCATTGTTCTGTTATCATTTTACAGATAGGAGGAAAGCTTGATGATGGAAGATAAACTCTCACTTCCACATGACCAGTTCAGTGTCAGCTTCAGAGAACAAAGACCCAGAGCCACTACCATAAAATGTCTGCTAAGGGGTCTCTCATTTAATATATAGCAAGTATTCTTGCTGCCAGTATCAGAAGTGTTGAGAAACAGTGACTAAACTGGTTCTAAACTTAGAGATGGCTGCTACAGCACAAGTTTGAGGTACTGAGGCAGGCAGAACAGACAATTCTGTGCTGCTGCCCCGTGTGCCATTTGATCCATTGCTTAGCAGCATTTCTGTTTCCAAAGAGTCCAAGGCTGGTACTCATCACCACCCAGATGCCATGAAAGGCACTGCTATCCCAAGGTAATTCACTGCTGGTTTCAGTGACTGCCTGACATTTGTCTTCAATGTAAATCATCTGGCCTACGATGGCTGAAAAACACACAGCCAATGTGCAAGGACATTGAACAATTCTCCATATTTCCAGAGTATAAACATGGAGTACCTCACTCTTAAAGAAACTGGTATTTACCAAGAAAGGGATCAAGTTCTGGAAAAAGGGATGGTACACTGCCTTTCAGGGACAGCTTGAAGGCAGAGAACCTCCAAAGCCACACGTGACCTGACAGCTGGCAGTGCCTACTTTACTACCACTGCAGTGCTTGCCATTGCCACATCTGACAGTGACAAAAACACCACAAGGTCCATCTCAATTCTCTAACTTAAAAAACCCAGGCACAACTTTGCAGTGCTGTGTGTATCCTTCAGAAGAACACATCAGGCCCAAGATAAAAGGAAATATGCTTCCTAGGGGAGAAATGGCATCATGCAAATGAGAGTCAGAGCATTCACAGATGACCTTGCCCAAACTTTTCCAGACACAGCTCTCTGTGTTCTGAAGAAGATAAACAGGACACGGTGTCTCAAGAAACAGGCTCAGCTGCTGCCTCTGTCACTGTCTCAGTGTGACCACAGGCATGATTTGCTTTATCTCTGCAGACTCTTACCGACCAGGAGAGATGTAATACTGATTTGATGTTACAAGGTATTTCAAAAAGATATTCATTATATATAAAGTTCTGAGGATCCTGGCAGGAATCAACACAATGGGAGACATCAGGAATTTTTTTTTCACTTTTAAAAACCTCTTTCCAGCAAAGCTAAGAAGCCAATATAACCCAATTTTAGTCTTTCCTCTAAGAGGGCTGGCACAGAGGACAGACAGGTAACATTTTTAGCACCTGCCCATGGTTAAGTTGTTTAACTTTTCAAACAGTGCCAGTTTTCAGTTCCCATAATGTCAAACAGGCAGTCAATATAGAGAAATACTCACTAGAGTCAGTGCTTGAGAGCATATTAATGAAAAGTGTCCCAATACCATCAAGCAGCAAGGCCAGCCACTCACTGAGAAAAGGAGGAACTGTTCTATAGGATGAGGAGGCAATATTTGCACAGCCCCTTCAGAGCCTAGTAGGTGCACAAAAGTTTGGGTATTAGGATGTTCTATGTTCACACTTACCAGGAGGAACAGGTAGCTCAGAAAAATTCACTTTTCTCCCTGCCTTATGGGCTCTTATGGCATCCTGGTATTGCTGCAATCAAAGACACTGGTAAGACATAAAATAGAGCTGACTATGAATTATCAATCATCTGTATTTAACCAGCATAAACATTGTACAAGACTCAGTATTTTACTACAGTGTGTGCATTGTCTCCATGTCTTCCTCCAAATGCTTTCCAGTTTCCCCACTGGACCTCTTTTCAAACAGACAGACAATACACAAATTATTCCAGCCTTGAAAAAGTCTTCAGCAAGAGGACTAACTCAAAGAGCTATGCTGGATGCAAAGAGCCACACTTCAGCTTTACCTTGGCTATCCTGTCGTGCATCCTGCCTTTCCGGTCATCCCCGCTGGCTTTAGCCTGAGCTGCTGCTGCCCTGTACTTCTCCAGCCGCTGCTGCAACGCTTCCAGCACTGTCTTGGGCTGCTGCAGGGGCTCTGCAAACCAGACACACAATGAAATGCCACATCACAGAGATGTCCAAACACACAGGCTGCCTTCTCCCTCACCTCCTTCAGAGAACATCACTGGAAAGTTCCACTATGCACACTGCTGCTCTAAAGAAAGTTTATTAACTTTTACCTACATCACTGATCCAGAACAAAAGTAGATTGGATCAGCAGGAAACAAAACTCAGGAACACTAGCTAGGTTTACTCAGTCCTGCTGCAGTACAGTGGGAGAGTTCAGACCTTAAAGTGCTTCCCAGCTGTGCTATTTTCATGACTTTAACTAGAGAAATGCAATAGTCCTACCTGAAGCTTCTTGGGTCTGAGGTTCAGGTGTTGCAAGATCCTGGGAACTTCCCACCCGAGGTGGCACTTTTTGCTTGGATGCATCTTGTACATGTCCTAAGCTTTCAAGATCTGCAAAGCAAGGAAAGCAGGAAGTTTCACAGCATGCCCCATACACAGCAATTACTGCTGCATGTCACTCAGAAAACCATCAATCTGATCACGTCCTCTTCCTGAAAGCTTTTTGGCTTCCAAAAAGTATCTCCATGGCTAGCTAAGTCTAAGGTTCCCATTATCCATGCTTTATAAAAGAAAATCTCAAATGCTGATTTAATTTAGGTTAGGGATGCTTAAGGGGGGAAAAAAGGGAAGTAAAAGTAGTTCAAGTATTCTAAGAATTCTCTCTCCAAAATATAACTTGGTATCTTGGCAGATGGAAACAGTGAACAAGTCTGCTAATTGATTAAAATATTCTTGTAACAAAAGATGTGCTGGAAAAGGGAAGCAACTCATATCATCTAATTAGAAACTGCAGCTTCTGGTATTGTATAACATTGTGTATTTCAGAAAACTACAAGATTATTTGCTGCGAAAAATCTTGCACTTTTTAAGGCAAGGTTATGCCCTGGATGAAGTTTCTCTGCAATGCCATTTAGTGATCAGTAAATTGATTCATGAATCTTATGATTTACTGAAATAATCTGTCATTTAGTTTCTTAGATTAAAATAATCTACTAAAGTGAGTTGTTTAAAACACTGAGCTGCACAGACCAAGTGTTAATAATTGGTGGGGATACTGCATCTACCTAAAAAACCACCAAATTCTCTCTTACCAGGGCTGAGGTATCTTCAATATTGGTAACTTGTTTTAAAAATTAGACTTCACTGCACTGCAATCTGTTTGTTAATCTGAATGCTATAAACTTTAGCAGAAGCACATAGCACCACCAAATATTACAGTAAATTTAAAAAATGTGCCATTTTCCTTCTTTCCCTTCCACTTCAAATACTGGCTGCTATTACCTGCACTTATAAAACCATGAATATCAGACACCAACACTTGTTTGACCTTGTACTTCACAGAGAGTAACTTCAATGTAAGTAATGATACCTCATTTCTCTCCATGGGTCTTGATTAGACTGTGAACACGTAGTGAGCCTCAGTTCTAAATGATCTCCAGTTCTTTAATAGTTTTGCAATCAAATGCAGAACCATTCCATTACATTACAGCATAGACAGACTTCTGAAAAGGGTTCCTTAAGACAGGCCTTACCCTGAGGAGATGGAGGCATATTCTGGAGGTCTATAGGCTGCCCACTGTCCAAAGCTTCCAACACCACATTAAATTTCTAACATAGAAAAAACAAAAGTTTTATTCTGGTCTATCCAAGACTTGCCAGCTACCACAACAAGTAGTATTTAATGCATGTAGGTACAGCATAGGGTATGTTCAGCACTCAGGATTTCTGGAGTGCATACCTTGCCTGTCTTCATGTATTCCTTTGCTTTCTCCAGGTCCCCTTGCTGCTTGGCTTTCAGAGCTGCTAATTTGTACTCCTTCTGCCTCTTAAGTAGAATTGCTCGTGTACTGCTGTGCTGGGGATCTGGGAGAATGAAACAATGCTGAGATTCACACAGAGTATGCAAGATTTGCATCCCTTGCTACACCCATCCATGCAAACTCATATTTGTCCCCTTTTGCTCTAAATCATAACAGCCATCTTACAAATATCCTTTTTCTTCTCCAGGTAGGACTACCCAAAAGTTCTGCCTAACATAACAAGTCCAATTTTCCCAACTTAAAGAAAAAATATTAGGTCTTTAAGTCGGTATCTCAAAACTCTTTAAAGGTCGGAATTCCACCTGTCAAATAATGAATGAGAAACTGAGGCACAGGAAAAGTTAAGGATACTGATCCAGTGCACAGAAGAGCTCCAAAACAGTAACTGATTCCACTGCCAGAAACTCAGCATTCCATGGACAACTCTGAGACATCCAGCAGGGAAGTTCCAACATATGCAGTGCTTTGCAACACAACACAATCATCAGGGAAGATGCAGCATTTAAACAGGGCTGCAACTGCTTCTCCTCTCAGATCACAGTACCTGTTTCCACAGTAGGACTAGCAGCAGCCCGACCTTGCAGAGACTCTGATTCCAAATGCTCCCTTGCCTCAGGAGAGGCCTTCTGCTCATCATCTGCAGCAGACTCAGCTTTATTCTCTGGTGAATCTCCTGAATTCTCTAGCTCCGCTCCCATGGCTTGAGGTACATAAGAACTCTTTCCTGTTGCAACAGGAGGTGGCATTTCTTCCTCATTAATTTTTCTGCCTTTCTTCACTGCAGCCAGCATGGTTTCCAGTGTCTGGCACAGAAAGAACAACAGAGTCAATAGGTATTTTCATCAAACATAGTATTAGCATAAAATCATTAAAAGACAAATTCATCCCCTTATACATGACAGCACCTGACACACACACCAGCACACACTGCTGCCCTTCAGCTCCCTGTTTGTCTGCAAGGAGAACTTCAGTGACAGTGGAAGGTGCCCAGTTACCAGAGTAACACAGAGCAAAGGCTTTGTTACCCAAACCAGGTAACAGCAGGTACCTCAGCACCCAGAATTATTGGAGAGCTGATGTGATCGACTCAGCTTTGTCACAGACAGTCACTAAGGAAGCCATTATACCAACTGTAGATGGATTTTCTGTGTCTTTAAAATATAATAAAATATGCTACTCTGAAGTGTCACTGCCTACATGGACCCAGGGAAGGAAGAGGTCTGCAAACCTATTTAATACAATGAGAAAAGCCAGTAAATACTAACAAAGGAAATGGAGCTCACCACCTATGATAAGAAGCTCTCACCATCTCTAACTTGGGTTAACTGCTGCTCACTTTTTAAAAAACCCTCCTCTACCCCAAATATTACCTTCCTCAGTATTTTTATTTTTTAAATTTAATTTGAGGTTCAGACAAAAGACCACCATGCACTTCAAGCCAAAACAAAAGTTTTACTACTTTCATCTCCCACAGAAACTGAAATGGAAGCACAGAAAGACAACAAAATCTCATCAGTGCCAGAACCACTGCTATTTTTTCAGCCATGGAATTGTTTGACCTATTGAGTAACAGTGGCAGAGATACTTTGAAATGACTGCATGTGAGATTGGGCTTCAGACCAGCAAGTTACAGGCAGCTCCCTCTTCTCCACGTGGGGGTGACAGACTGACTGCAAGTGGAATTAAACACTGAGCTTAAAGTTCACAGTTACAAGAACTACACACAAGAGAGAACTCCACACCATTTGTTGACGTGTCATTTTTTTACCCTTAGTTACACTGCTTAGGCACAGGGAAACTCCCTACCCTGAAAAATAAAGGAAGTGGCACAATGCACTAAGCTCATTACTGGATGGAATAGCTGGTTTGCCCATCCCTGTGGCTCTCAGAAAGGCCAGGTAGTTTTGTGTACATTCCTGTCAGAGCTGCCAGGCAGTGGACACACACAAACATCTTTCTTGTGCTTTTCCTCCCCCAAGTTTGGCCTTAATTGTTCCCTTTGTACCCCAAGACACTTGGTACCCAGTGAGCCATTACATCCTCCCCCAGTGCACAGCCCTGAGCTGTACAGCTTTGCTGCTGCCTGGGGTGATGCAGGAGAGCTGCTGAAAGCAACGGGAAGAGAAAATCCCTGCCCAGCAGTAAATAAGCACTGCAGCTCACTGCAAGCACGCCACCTGCCTGGCACCACTAGAGGCTGGAGAAACTGCTCTTTACTGCAGTTTTTTATTGCTTGAATCAAAAATCCTGCTCTATTCCTTTTCAAGTGCAGCCAACACTCTCAGGGAAAGGCCACCTCCCTTTGTCTGACAGAAGTGAATGGAAAGTTAGTACCTAAGGGAAGGCAGCAGTGATGAACTGCAAGGTGTATGTACTAGGAAAGCCCCATAACTTTGCTTTAAGGTAACACTGAGCAGTCACCACAGGTCAAATTCATTTTCAGACAGGTGGGTTTAACTTCAGCATGTACCAAAAACCCTGCCTCCATCCAGCTATCACCTACCACGTTCAACAGAAACAAAGCCGATGTACAAAAGGAAGCTGAAGCTACACTTTATCTGTTTGCTGTATCAGGTGGGTAGCCAGTAACAGCAAACGTTTTTAAAGTAACACCAGGCAGCACATGAAGATTTCACTCCTGTGTCAACAAGCTCACACACCTGAGAAGACCACACTTCAGAGAGCTGACTTTGCCTCCCCCTCACATCCCAACTCACCTTTAGGCCTCTCTCGTATCGCCGTATTTTGGCACTTTCCCCAGACTCCTTCGCGTTAGAAATTGCTGTCCTGTAGTCAGCAATTCTCCCCTCAAGTGTCTGTTGTAGCTCACTGGTAACAGCAGGAAGTGAGGAGGTCTCAGAAAAAACAATAAAACAAATCAAGAAAACTTATTTCATCCAACTAGACGAGTTTTCCCACTGCACTGAAAAACAAACACTCCTCTTCTACAAACACACTGCCGTGAATTGAGAGTGCAGGGAAGGAACAGCCCCTAAAACAGAGCAGTGTTTGTGCCGTGCTAACGGCCCCTGGGTCCACCTCCGGGCTCTCTCAAAAGCCTCACAGAGAAGAATGGGTGGAGAGACTTGGGAAACTCTCACTCACAGGGTAATTGAAGCCATGTGGTCGGAGAGTAGGTGAGGAGAACAGTAAAGTCTCTCAAACCTCACACAACAGAGGGTGTGAAGAGGTATTTTTGCACAAATCTTGACTTATTCTTTTCTTATTTTTAAAACATGCTAGTTTGCTCCCTTCTGGACTTCAGCCTGGTTTTACAAAAGCTCTTTTTCCTCCTGCTACAGCCTGGAATTAGTTCAGCAACAAAGGCAGCCTAAGCAAAATCATGAGTAGCTACTTACAAACTCTCCACAGCCACAGAGACCCTGCAGATGGCTCCTGATGTAATTATTGCCATTATCTCTACAGAAACCCTCCCAACCTCATTTACTAATAAGCCCAATATACAAGAGCACTGGAATCTGTGGCACACAACAGAAACATGCAGTGACTGAATAAAGCATTTGACTGCATGAGAACTGACAAATTAAGCTGAGACAGATAATGCTACAGAGAAAAAACCCCAAAGTATGTCAGAGATGCTGAGTTATAACATGCCTCAAAATTTCAGCACACTGCTCAATACTCTTAGGGGGAAGATATGAACTCTGTAAGTCTGAACTGCAGTCTGCATGGTCCTCTGTATAACGAGGAACAAGATATGTTTTACTACAATTATTTATCTTTTCAATTCTATGCTAACATCAAAATTCATCCTTGGAACAAAGCAAAAGAATCACCTGTATCAATACAGTACTGGTTTCCCCAAAGAAAACAGCAATTGTGTAGTGTTTCCTTCCGTGGAAGACAAGACCTCCCTCAATTCTTGATAATGACCCTCATACAAGCCATGTGACAACAGTGATTCAGCAAAACTGGCAGAAACACGAAGTTCATTCCTACCTGTGATTGCAGTTCAAGTAGTTCATCTTCTGGTTCAGCTGGGGATGGCTCTGTCGCTGTCATTTCATCCTCACAGCTTTCTGTCTCACCTTCCTCCCCCAGAACTTCTTGTAACTCTGCCTAAAGTAAAAGTAAAAGCCAACAAAAGGTTTTTCCTCAAAATTTTCTCTGTCCTCCTAAGACAAATATAAAATCAAGTCTCAAGTTTCAAAGGCTTTGGATGGATCTTGAAACCAAGTGAAGAGTCTGAAAATCTTTTATTGCAATCTTTTCAAAATTTAATTTAATTTTTTTATTTTTAAATGAAACTGTCTTCCAGTTATCACTGAAAAGCCACACTGCAGCCCAGTGTGCAGCCCCAGGATCACCACACAAGTTTGTGGTTGGAGATCAGAAGCTGGAGAAGTTCAGAAAAGTACTTTTACAAAGATTATGCAAACCTAAATTTGAAATTTTCAAAAAGCCTCTACTAGCAATAGCAATCAAAACCACTGCTTAACACTCCTTCCCCTAAATCCTGGCAGTTAGATCACTCACTGAAACAACAAAGATTTTCCTGAGGTGTTCTCTCAGACCAAGCACTACTTGAAGCAGTAGCAAAATGGGGACAGACATCACTTTAAGGAGACTGTCCCTGGCTGTCTTTCATCAGCTGACATGGAATGGGATTCCTGCACTTCCCTCAATTCTCTAAGACCCTCAAACATAAAAACATTAGGAAACTCTCTTACTCTGGTGTGCAGGGGGATAGATCCTAAAAAAGACTTGCATCTGAAGGAATGCTTTTGCAATATTTAAGCTTCTCATCACAAAGTTAACAGACTTTTTTGCTAAATGCAGTTCTGTTAAAAAAAATACAAAAAATACATACTAAAACTTTTTGCTAACAGTTATGCATACCAACAGGTCTGTATCTTTCTCCAAGTCTTCATCATCTGCATCTTCCTCTTCTTCATTCAGGTCCTTCATACACTCTGCAGCCATCTTTTCAATATGATCCATGGGCAGAGGAGCTGTAAAAGGAAATCCCAAGGAGCCATAAACCCTAAAGAACAGTCATGCAGGCACTGGGTATAAATCCTACGGGAGCTGCTACCAGCTGAGAGGGAGCAGTGTCCTCCTGTCCTGTGTCCCCTTTACTGACAGTGCCATAGATAACTGGGAGTATATTGATGGATAAAGGGCAAAGACTGGGAAGCAAGCATCCAGGAAAAGCAGCACTGGTATTTCTCTGAGTGACAGTCAAGGCAGACAGTAAAACACTTGCACATTTTCTGCACTGCTGTCTCATGATGACAAGATTCAGCCTTTTCCAAATTTTTCTTGGCTCCTTCATTTTGCAATTTTGCTTCTGGTTGTTATCTTGAAAACTCTGCTTAACTCCTCACTGCTGACTTCTCATCTGTGTTTCACCCTGTGCCAACCACATCTTCCCAGCTTCCTCTACATGCTCTCAAAGGTGAGGCTGTTTGCCCACAAATCCCAACCATCAATGTAAATGCCTCTCATACTTCCCTATGCAGACACATGACTGTGACTCACCAGTGGCAGTAAGGCTGCAGAAAATACAGATCTCCAGGACAGAACTTTACAGTCAATTCAAACACATCCCATTCACTCCCTACATTTGCTGAAACAGCTGAAAATTAACCCAGGTACAAAGCTGTTTCTGTTCCAATAATCTAATTTACCCTGTCAGTGCTTCAGTACTTGTATCAAACACGTTGCTCATAGATTTGACCCTCAGCAAAAATTCAACTTGGACTGCAGCTCTTATCCAAAGGCAACTGGCTGTACAGAGAACCCCAGCAGAGGCAAAAAATCTAATCAAGCCTCCTCAGATGGTTTTTCAGCTCTAATCCAGTGCAGCAAGATGAGGCCACAATTTCAAACACGTGAATGGCTGCCCAGCTGGCACTAATCAGAGAGAGCAGGGATCTCTGTGCTTAAGATGTTCCAACAGTGCAGCTTTTGCTGGAGGATCAGTCCATTCCTCCACACCCAATCAGAGCTTCAGGATGTAATCCAGGAGGAAATTATGGCACCTTGTGTTCAGCCATGAGCCAAGCACCTGAGTTGTACTGGATCCCTTTTTTCTGTCCTTTCCCAGACAGGATCTGTTTTATCCTGTCCTTACTGCACCTCCTCCTTTCCAGGCCAGCACCCTGCCATCACCACTGCACTGGGCCAGGTGTCAGGACTCCCAGTGCCAGCTGCCCAGTTGCTCATCCTCCTGAGTTTCTAACCCATGCACTTCCAGTTCTAACAGGAAAAGAGAATAGCTGCACATTACTTGGGAAAATCCTTTTTTAACCACACATTTAATAGGAATAATAAATGTTGATTTTGCACTGTCTGAAGTTTCATTTTTCTCTTATGAATAAGAAGAGTGAAACAACACAGTAAGTGACATGATGAGCGTGAGAGGGAAGTCAGCACTAGAAAAGTTGACAACAGTTCAGGAGCTCCTGACACACAGATTCACCCTAAAAACATTATTCTGCATGTTTTAACCACAAGTAACCTATGTCCAATGGCAGAAGTTCTGCTTTTGTGCTTATTTGGAGAATTATGCTTATTAGCTTTAAAAGTTTACTGAAATTTTGAAATTTGGAGAGTGGAAATTATCTAGAATTTTATTTCAGATACAAACATGTCCTCTATTATCAGCTACAGTTTTTATAGTTGCTTTGCCTAAACATTTCAGAATTCTTCATTTCCTTGCTGCTCCATGTGAAGCCCCTTCAAATATTACAGGGAAATTACTGCAGAACTGCAAGTAAGGCTGTAGGTACACTAACCCTTCCTTCCTGTGACCCACTCACACACCTGTAATCAAATGTAGGTTCCATTTTCCTCATCCCACCTCACCACTGGCTGCCACCCCTCCCTTGCAGCCACAGCAGCACTCAGATAGGCAGGGAGCAAACCTGGTTCAGCTGAGAACCTCCCACAACAAAGGTTTATTTTTGCAGATGAGTTCCTGAACCAGCTCACCCTGCAGCTCCACAAACATGGACATGCTCAGAGGCAGAGCATGCTCACTGGAGTGTCCCCCTCAGCAGCAGCCTTGTTTTATGGTAGATTACAGCAATCCTGTAAAACGCTGCAGAGCTGCACGCAAACACTACCAGACAAAATTAACAGATTTAAGAATGTTAATAACCCATTCGAAGAGACGCTCTAACCTGCCTAACACAAGCTACAGGATTCTCCAAGTAATTGCATCAGTATTTCCCTCTGAAAAGGGGATTCAATTCTAGCTACAGACTCCAAGTAACTAAAAATATAATGTTCATTATGTAAATTCATTCTTCAAACAAAAACAGAAGAATAACCACATGACAAACAACCCACCCTCCACAAGAAACATAATTTCCCTTCTGAAATCATCTAGCGCCTACTACACCTTTTTATGACTTCATATGCTAAAAAAGCATGTCTTAATTTAGTCATTAAATGGGCCAGCCACCAGAGATCTTTTTCCTATGTCTACAAGAGCATGAGCAAAAAAAACTTTTAAGTTTTTTGTGGAGTAACAAATTAAATCTTTCAAAGGAAAGAGCAGTTGCAAATTCAGCTTCTACCAGTGATAAAAAAAAAAAAATCTAGATAAATTTAAGGACTGTTTAGATAAATAATAAATATAGATAAATTTATTAAAGGTAAATAAAATTCAGATACTTTAACTTACTTTTCACTTTTGGTTTTGGTTTTCCTTCTTTCACTTTTGCTCCTGTGATAGCAGCAAGCTCTGCTTCAAGGTCCCCATCATCCTCACCTTCCTCTGCACCCAGCAGCATCTCTTCAGGATTGAAATCCACAAACAGCCCCAGCTGGAGTCAAGGGAAAATAACAAAAAAGAATAATAAAAAACCCCTACAATTAGAACAAATATGACACTCAAAAACATCACACTGCAAGGATTATTTAGACATTTTCATGCATTCTGAATTATGTTCTTTTTTTTTTTTTTACAGCCCACCATCATACCACTTCTATCACCACAACAGTGCATACCAGGCACCCCTGACTGGTGTAAGGTACACAAATCTTAATATCCCACAAATATTCCCTTTAAAACTCCACACAAACCATTTCTTAAAATCAATTCTATTTAATAGTCTGACATAACAAGGTAGAATAAGATGCTTGTTTTACTGAGCCTCACGGAACACATACCATCAGGGAAGTTCAGGACAGTGCCTGTAACAGCTAAGCTAAAAAATATTCATTCATTGTTCACACAACAGGTCTGCACACTGCAGAGACATCACCCTCATCTTTTGAAGAAGCTACATTTATATACACAGAACTATTCTTCTTCTTCTTCCACCACTTTCTAAATCACATAGAAAGCACACACACAAACACAGCCATTAAAACCCAGCAATGCTCACAGTGCACTGAAGTAAACCATCAAACTGGCTGGCACAGACCATTAGCTAAGTGATAACATCTCAGGGAATAGTATTAATAACAGTAATCAGAATAGAATAGTTTTGTGGCAAAACATTCCAAAGTATATAAAAAAAATCTCTGGGGTCTTAGTCTAAAAGGTATTCTTTTAAAATGCCAGTTTATCACAGTTTCTGTACTTCTGGTTAAGATACTAACTGCCCCAGAAAAAAGAAAATAATCTTAAGTATGCTAAGATTTTTTATAAACATGAATGAACAGAACTAGATTCCTCCTATGAGGTATGTGGAGCTTTCCTCAGACTTTTCAAAGCACAAACCCCTGGTGACTTATTGATCCTCACAAGGATCCTTGACCAAGTGGCCAAGGAGGGCAGCACTTCAGCTTCTCTCCAGCACAGGGAAAAAACATCAGCTGTCATTATTCTGGGGGTTAGCAATCCCTTCTGTCTCAAGGACCTGAAGTGCTGCAAGATATTAACATCCCATTTTTAGTTTTTTCTCTTTTTGCTGTTCTGTGAGTTCTTTTATTCAGAGTTTGAATTAAAATGCAGGAGACCAAGAATTCTTGTTTGGACTTAGTTGTTTATTGTATCTTGTCTATAACACAGCTCCACAGAGAGTATACCTCCAAGGTAACAGGGTGGAAAATGGCTGTGAGTTCTAACTTCCAAGGCTTTTTAGGGTCTAAATTAACCAACTATGAAATACCACAAAATATGTTTTTATTCATAAACCAATTACTACCTTTTCATGTCCCGCAGCGTGGGACTTTTGACCCAATGGCAGAAATCTTAGATTTGTGAAAGGGGGAGAAAGGAAAAAGAAGAATATCCACACCCAAAATCCTCCATATTTTAACCTATTATTACCTATATTCCCTAAACCTAATTTTCTACATCTCTACACATTCCACCCAGTGATATAACTTTTAATTACACAGCAACAACTTCAGTGTTATCACACAATTTAGGATGCTTTTCCCAAGGTTTCGGGTCAAATGTGTGCATCTGAGGATCACTGCAAGGCTGAAATTCTCAGAACCCAGGGTTCCAATAACAAGAAGCTGCCTGTCAGTTTATAAATTAATGTAAGTAATAATAATTTTTTTAACCCAGTAGGAATCGAGCTGCTGGTGGCTACTGCCCTGAAATTTTGTGTGTCCCTCTTTGGACCATTTTACAATCCCAAAGGAGAATGTGAAACATATAGCTGAGAAACACTGGTTCCAAGGACCAGCAACAGCATTCAAAATCAGCAGCTGTTTGTTTCTTAGCCCTGATCCTGCCTTTGACATTCCATAAAGCACTGGGCAGATCAGTCAGCCACCCTCTGCCTTATCCATCTCCCAGTTGTAAAGAGAAACAAAAGTATTTGCAGATTTGGCTAGAACAGAAAGAAGGTCAGGACAAGACTCAAACAGAAAATATTTATAATGGTGATATAAAGATTCAAGCTCTATGCAATACACATAGACCTTTCATCAATGTGCAGAACGGATCAGGAGCACACAGGATCTGTTCATTACCACACTGCAAGTGTGGACAGGGAAGCAACTGCAGCAACCAATGAAGTCCAGACCAGAATCCAGGAGTTCTAGCTCCAAGTCCCAATCCATTCAATAAGGCACATTTCCAATGAAATTAGCAGTACTGAAGAAATGTTTAATATAACAGAAAAAATAAGTTGTAAACAGCTTGCAGTTGATACAATACACAACAAAAAACTATTTTAAATTAAATTAATTTGAAAGCAGGCCATTTGTTTCAAGAAGCAGTTATCCATGCTGTAAGACAGGCTGAATAATTAACTGTATTGAATTAGAAATTAGTAAAATACATTAATCAGATCCTTCTTTACTCTCTATCTTTTCAGAGTGAGGTTTCTTTTTTTGTCTTGGAAGAAGGAAAGATATTTTCATCTTTTATCTTCTCCCCTGCTCACATGAACTAAGTTATACATTATCTCTCTCACTGAGAAATGCAAACTTTCACACTGGAGCCATGGTGACATTATGGTTCACTAACTACAGCATTCTGAGTTCAGTATGAAAATACTGGTTCCTAAGAAATCATCAAAAGAGAGTATCTTAGCTATTTTCTCTATTCTAATATCCCGTTCCAATCCCTTTTACATTTCTCTATATTATTTACCAGTTACTGCACCTGTTACTTGCCTCTATTCTACGTTCAAAGGTTTCTGAAATTCCATTCTAGTTCTAACATATTCTTTACCCCTTACTACACTCTTATGTTTTTCTGTCAGTTTTCTACCCATAATTTCGCCTTGACTGTATTTTTAATTTTGACACTGTCACCTGACTTCCTACACCTGTCAACTATGACTAAATCATGTTCCTCTCCACAAGACTTCTGAAACTACATCCAAAGGTAAATAAGTATGGAAAAAACCCCAACACAGAGATACATCTAAACTCACTTTTAGCTACAGGAAAGGGGCATAGGCTTATCAGTCTGTTACATGAAAAAATGACTATACAAAGGGAAATTAAAATTAACTCTCTTTTTTAGCACCTTTATATTCTCCCATGTATGTCCCTTAATTTGTTAGTTGATATTCTGCTGTTCTTATTTCTGTTTTCTTAGAGATGTAAGGAAAACCTTCACAGAGTTACTGAAGTTATTATTAAATCTCATCAGAGCTGGGCTAAGAAAATACTGTAAGCATGAGTCATGAGGTCTCATGCAAAGATTACAGCATTACAACACTGTGCCTTCCCTGCAAGACCTCCACAGCTGCCTATCAGATATTTACTTGCAGAAGAGTGCATTAAAGGAGAAGGAAAGAAAACAGGCACCACACAATCTAATTTTTTCCATGGTCCTGCAGTGTTATTAACAAGAGGTCTGAACAAGACTATCCTGAAAAGCAGTGGGAGCAGGAGGTTTCCCTGCCTGCTCTGAAACCACATCTCCCTGGCCCTTTGCCCTTCTTACCTGCTTTGCAACTGCAGCTCCCTGGCCCTTTGCCTGAGGGCTCTTTTTAGGTCTTCTGCCAAGCATGTTGGTTCATGAATTTCAGAGGGCTGTGTCTCTAAGGGACTGAGAGCACAGGGAACTTAAAGTCAGCACCTCGCCTGTCCCAAGGCAAGGCCCGCCGGACGGAGGAAGGCGGCACGACCCTGCGGCTTCCCCCGGCCCGTCACAGGGCACCCCCACCGTGAGGGCAGCGCCGCGGGACGCGCTGCGCGGGGCCCAGGGAGCCCGGCCCGGCCGCACCCGCGCTCCGCCCGCGCA
>JACBWW010000016.1:20562987-20628307 GCA_020086605.1 Lanius collurio
CAGCTTTGATAGCCACCGACCCGAAAAGAAGAGCTGCGTATCTGAGTGGCACAATGCGTGCGGTATTTTCACAGTCTCTTCCATTCCATCACTGAGCCTGGATTGCAAACGGGAAGTTCCTTTAATTATGTTAGTAGGGAAAGTTTAAGCACATTTTAACAAAGCTTTTCATTAAGTATAAAAGTTACTGAGGAAAATGTACAGTATGCCAGACTTCATGAGTCTTAACAACAAATAAAAGATGATTCGAGTAATCCATTTCAAATAATCCATTCCAATCCCCCTCAATTAAAAGGGGACCAGTGACCAGCACTTCAAGTACTTCTAAAATCAAACAGTTTGAAATATTTAAAATGCTTTGAAATTATTTCTTTATTATTAAAAAGAGTGCTTTAACACATCAAACAAATAAGAAAAGCATTTAAAAAAATACATTTCACTATTTCCATTTTATCAACAATTAAAAAAAATAAAAATAGATGGTATTTTAAATATTTATACATAGTAAAAGCAATAAAATCTCTTTTGCTTTATTCCTCCCTGAGTGCATACATGACATCGTCCTGGCTGAGGTTCAGTCGCACCCGCATGTGCAGATATTTATTACTGGCCTCCACCAGCAAGAGCCTGCAGGCACCAAGTCTTGAACAAATTGCCATGATTTCTGACACTGTAGGGCTCTGCAGGCCTTCCACCCTGCACAAGGCCACATGGTGCTGGTAGACCTGGTGAAAAAAAGAAAAGGACACAGGTTACTGCCAGCTGCACCTGAGTGTGCTGAGGTGACACAGAGAAGCTGCCTTCCCCCCACCTCCATGGGAGGGGAGAGAAAATAGCTCCAGCCTGTTCAGATGCTGTAATTTTATATAAAAAGGTTTAGAAATACATATTTATGTAAGTATGAACATTTAGCTTCCACACTACTCATGACTACTCCAGAATCCTCACAGCTCTGCTGGCACCAAATATTTTATGGGTCTACTAAAAAAACTAAGACAACCAGTGACACATCTGCCTCAATGGTGAAAAACAGCGATGCACAAGTTGGAATCAACTTTTAGTTTTTCTCTCTGGACTATTGCCTGATAAATTAAGTTTCTCTCTAACTTTTCCTGTTATAAAGCATGTTAGGGTAGAAGCATGAGATGTTTTAAGATGCAGGCCAAAAAAAATAAAAATCACCTTGTGATTCAGATCACTGGTGTCAGTAACAAAAAAGCCTCATACCTGTTGAACTGTCGCCTCCTCAACTCCTGCCCTGCGAAACTCTGCCAAAATTGCTTTCAAAAAGATTTGTTCATGCAATGAAGCATTCCTGAGTTGAAAAACAAAACAGACAAAAATCCATCTGTGAAGTTCAGAACCTATGAGATATCAGGAGGAAGTCTGGAAGGGAAATTGTTTGGGAGCTACATATCTAAACACAGGTGGGCAGTTTATGTCACAAGTCGCCAATGTATCACAGCCTGCAACTCCAGCATCACAATTTTTATTTTTAAAAACTAGCGGTGTGAAAGAGACACAAAAGCAAAGGAAATGTTTTTACCTGATTGCATTGACATATGGTGATGAGAACATTTCATCTATGGCTTCAGTCACGTGGGCCATCCTGACAATCTCGGGGGTTCTCTTCTGCCTGGCAAACTCGCAGATCTCCGTGGCCCTCCTGCAGATATCCAGGCACCGCCGGGCATCCCCGGACAGCGCTGCCACCTGCAAGTAACCATGACAGATTTGTAACAACATTTCCCACCAGTCAGGGAAAGAGTTTAGCAAGAATCAACAGCTAAACAAAATCCAAACACCCTGAGCACCCAGTGGGAGAGCAACACATCTCTGAACTACCTTACTACAATCCCTGATCCTGAACAACAAATCTTACAGACCAAACAGAAGCAACTCTCTCTTTCTCTCTCTTACCTCCCCCCCCCATCCTGATCTGGTCATCACAAATTCAAGAACTATAACCACAGAAGTTAGAGGTTAAAATAAAAAAAATTAAAGGTGAGCAATTCACTTCAACACCAAAAGGTTTCAGATCACTTTAATTATCAGTGAAGACCTTTACCACAATCCAGGTTCATGCAAAGGGAAAAAAAAAAGGGAGGGTTGGCTATGACACCAAAAAACTTCTCAGTTTTTCCATACTCATTAAAATACTGATTTTAAGAGTACACTAATAATTTTAGAAGGTCTCAAAGAAATATCCAGGATAGTCAATTTACAGTTACAAGTACGTGAAAATTTTTAGGTGTCTGAAATTTCTGAAACAAAATACTTGTTAAAACCCCAAACGTGTTTTACAGTTTTAATAAAGCTGCGAACATTCATCAGATGTAGTACTGGCCTAATTTTCCCAGTAGATGCTGGTAACATACAAAAGCCCTAGAACAACACATCTGGGACTGAGAATGAGCAACCCTTTAGAAAATCTAATTGCAAGGTATATTTCTGTATTTTCTGAAGAAAGCTCATACTAGAAAAACCTTGTAGTTATTCACTCTGCAAAACCATCACTATTATTCTTACAGAGAGGTGGTTCCTTCACAACAAAACACATGCTTGTATTTACTTCTGACATACTTATGAGCACTTTTTAAATCCTACAATGATGTAGGATATTTTGACATAATTTTAATGATTATTTTAATACAGAGTTGCTAATATAACATATTAGCAATGCATATATCTCAATTTGAGAAGCTGCTGATCCCCAATCCATTACTTGCTTTTTGTATAACTGAGTATTAAGACTTGAAAACAGAACAGGTATTATCTATTATGACAAGGCACTTAACATCTTGAGAAAGAAAATTAATATGGCTTTTTCCACTGCCACTGGCATGTTATCTTTTTCAGGATTCTCCAATGACTCACATTATGCTAAACAGCGGAGACAGTTGACATCTTATCATCATGCATTATCACGACTCTTGTTGTCATGCCTTCAGCTCTTGGAATATGCTGCTGCCTTCTCAGAGTAGGTGGAAAAAGCAAGGACACTGCTCTAGCAATGTCTTCTGAAAAAATACCCTGAATAATGTATGATCTAATTGTGCCCCACTTGCCTCCAATGCAGAACAGAACCACAGAACCAAGTCTAACAGCTGTTACAAAACTCTCCCTGCTGTCCCTACACTCTTCACCCAGTGCAGCATGAAGGACATTTATCTGCTCTGTGCTCACCTTTCTGGAAACCAGCTGAACTGCATCCTCTTCAAATGCCTTCACACCTTTCAGCCTGGACAAAATAATTTGTTGTAACTGTTTGTAGGTGTAGGGCTGAAAGGACATTCTGGTGAGGCCCTACAATAAATGACACAACACAGTGAGAAGAGTTTGTGGTGCTGGAAAACTCCCAACTGCTCATGCATGGCTTGTGTGGTTACTTTTACTTTGTCTGGAAGGAGCAAACAGTCTTTCATATCCTTTCCCTCCAGGTGACATGCTTTAATCAATCATATTTGTGAAATAAATGTACAAATCCACAAAACTGTGACTCAGTGAGGACCAATGGTTGGATCTCCCCACTTGAAAAGCCCGAGGAGCAAGTGCTATTACAATTCAAATTTTTCTTATTAAAAACTTTCAAACAAATCAGAGCTCCCCAACACAAAAATATTTTGATTACATCTGTCTATACATTATTTTTTAATAAAATAAAGCAGCAGCTATGAAAAAATATTCATGTCTTCTTTAGCAAATCTGTACATATGTGTACTGACTCCAGGTTAGCCATCAGCCAAGAATTTAAACCCTCTTGTGGCTCAAGCTAATAAGATCTGCTCTCAGATGAGGACAATCTATGTTACAGATGGTGCACTGCATTTCATATCCTACAGGAGACCTGGGATTTGAATTTCTTATGCAAAACCTCTCTTATGACTATATGGACTCAGCTGATCTGCAGTGGGTTTAGTGGGTGGGGGGAAGCAATTCACACCCTGTGGAGCTGTCTTTGAGTCATGGAAGGATAGAGGCACAGAGCACTGTTTTTTCAAACCACTTTTCAGAGCCATAATGATATGACCTAGGAAAATGTATTCAAAACAAGTGGAGAGAGTATCCAATTTTCTTTGCTGGATACCTTTATATAATCTACCAGCTGATGATGGCAAACAGAGAAGTAAGTAGGTGCCAGGAATGAAGGAGGAAAGAGGAAGGGAAACCAGAAGAGAATTCTTCTGAACTCTAGAGTAAGCAGCCTAATCATGAAGCACAGTGATTGATTATCCAGATCTTAACATATTTTAAAAGGTATCCGTATTCATATTTTGGTCTTACAGAATATAGTGTACATACACAGCATAATACCTGATTAGCAAACAGGTTCCTGAACTTTGCCAAGATTAATGTGTTCATTATCAGCTCTCTAGAGAGGGAATTATAAAAAACATTGTTCAGCTTCTGATATAACCAATCCTACTTTTCTCCTGGATTGTTTTTGATTGAATCCAATATTTAATGTGTTCCCATTTTATGGCATAGCAACAGAACTGCTAGGACATACCAGCCTGCTTGCTACTCTGTTCATCATGATTCTCTCTGGCAGGTCCATGGTGTTGGCAATGGCCAGGATGATTAACTTGGAGTGCTTTTGGGTTGGCCAGTCAAATAAGTTGTACATTACGTTCTGTTTGCGGGTCCACAGCAGATCAAGCTGCAGAGATAAAAAGGGAAGAATCAGACTGGAAAAAAGAATGGCCTTTTATTTACAATACCTGGTGGGGGGTTGAGAACCAGCTCTGACACAGAAGATTTCTCATGTGATTCTGAACAAGCTGTCTCTGTTGCCTTTCCTTTATCCATCTACTAATAGGACTGCATTTGCTGAATGAGGGCTCTAATCTCTTTTGGAAAAGCACAGTCCTACTGGATGCTGGAACAGTATTAACCACAGTAGTGATTAAACAGCTGGAGTTTTAAAACACTACTGTGACACTTATACTAAATCTAACAAGATTCAAAGACCCTCCAAGTGAGAGCCTGAAGCAAAAGTAAGAGTGCATTTGATTATGACTGAACATAGCACATTCAAGGTTTTTCAAAATTGGGTATGACTTATTTCTGTGACTTTTCCCAATGGAAGAGCAGCAGCTTCCAGACAAAATACAGTTGAATCCTCTGGTATTTAGAACTTGACAAACAACTTATTCCATGTCTTGGAATAACAAAACAAAAAACCAAGGCAGAAAACAATATGGCAATAGGATATTCAGCCCTTTCAGAAAAATAAATTTAAATAGGTAAGAGGAACTATTTTGTGCCTCCTCTCTCCTAAGTCTATTCCTGTTATATCACATGTGATACACTCAAAGCATGCATAATTTGTCTTTTTCCATCCTCCAAAAATTCACTGCTTACAATCCTTGGAGGAAAGAAAACAAAGGATTCTTTGACTCACCTCATCCACTATCAGCACTGTGGTCTTCCTCTTTGGTCCAGGGGTACTGAACAGCTTTGCCAGCAGTACTGCAGCATGAGTTGCTGTCACCTTCTGACCTGTCAGGAACTGCACAAGGATTGAACAAGTACTGAAGGTTAATCACACCAAACCCCTGGAAATACAAAGTTTGACTCCATTCAATTTTGCCTTTCCCTAACAATCAACACCAAGCACCTGGATTATTTTTTCCATGGGGGATTAAGAAAAAGGAGAAAGTAGCTCATAAGACACTCAGGTCTACCAAGAACTGTCCATAAAGGAGAAGAGAGACAAAACAAGGCATAGCTAAAAAGAAAGGCCCACAGCTGCAATTTGTCTTAGAATCATTAAGAAATCATGAACCCACCCAGTCTAGAAGGCTCTAAACCCAGCATATCTCAAGGATATCTCTGAATGCACACACCTACTGAAAACCTAAATCAGCTGACAAGAATAGCCTGACTTCAGTAATCTCTGCTCTATTAAAATTCTAATGAATCATCAGCAGCATCTTTAATTAAATTAATTCATCAGTGAGCTAAAAAAATACCTGCAATACCTTTTGCAACTATGTGGCAGAACCGATGAGCTGACTGTACATTTGCAAACCCAAAGATATCCAGAAATCAAAGCACAACATTTCAAAATAACACTGTAGATGCAGAATCAATTGTTCATCATAGTGCAAAGTCCAGCAATAAAGCAAAATGAAGACTGCATTTGAAAATTGTATTTCTTTTCTAAAATCTCTTATAAACCTAAGATTTGATAATTACTAAATAAGCCAGAGCACAACATTCATGTATAATCTCTACTTGTTTCATGTTTCCAATTCAGCCAGGACAGTCCAAATCAGTCATAGAAAGGAGCTGAATCCCAGAGAACTCTGATTCTACAGCTCTGGAACTGAGTATCCAGTATACCACAGAGTTCAGTTGCTGTGGTGGAACTGGACACTTACTGTACCCAAGCATTTAACCTTATCTCTTTCATCTGTCCATGGCTTCCAGTCCCTGTTCCATCTCTCTGCAGCAGTGTGGGACTTTCCTAACTGCAGGAGGGAAGCTCTGGAATTTGTTTCAGTCATGCAAAGAAACATCAGCGAACTGGAGCTCGACCTGCAGCAATCAGGAGAGCAGCAGCAGCCTAGCTCTTAGCTAGGGGTCTTGGATAGTAGCTGAGGCAGAAGGAATTGGAGAAGTACATGCTTCATGTGACCTTGTACTCCCCTGAAGGATATTTAACTGGGCTAGCTTAGAGTTTAGGACCCGTGGGGGGGTGACAGATTGTACTTTCAAAGGCCTATTCTTTATTCATTTTAAGATTTTATGCTGAATGGGATAGGAACAAAGGATGCTCAAATACATTCACATTACCATGAAATAAGGTAACTGTCAGGAAGCCTCACACTATGCTAAAGAAACACAGTGGCCTGGTCTCAGAAAATCCCTCAGCAAGACATTGTCTCAGCTGGTTTGAGGAAAGGATGCAAATATGCAAATTTAACTCCCAGCTATGAGGATAGGGACATTAAAACACTGATGTAGCCACTCCCTGCTCAGAAAGATGACGTCAAACTTAAATAAATGGAGCAGAAGTTTACATGAAAATGGAACAGATGCTTCAGGAAACCATTTAATTTCCGGGTCACTGGTTTGAAGTTAGCCTAGGCTGAGAAAGCTGTTGAGCAGTTACTGTCTAATGTCTACTGGATAATCTTAATCCAGTCCTCAGAAGAATAATTCCCACCCATACAACACAAGCACAGCCAGTAGTCCCAGATGGATACTGCAGACTGGTTTGTCATGGATATCAGAAATACACTTTTGTTGACAGAGATGGCCCCTCTTTAGCTGAATTACTATTACAACTGACAAATTACCCACTAAGATCCCCCCCAGTAATTATTCTACTGCTATACTGACTTTCAGAGTTGTCATCTTAGTAGCTGTTTAAGCAGATACGCAGAAAAAGTTACACAATGGGAAAATGTAGAAAGCTGGTTTAGATTTTTTTTAGATGAGCAGATGCAATAAACCAGGCTATTTCTCAGCCATTACCATTATGCTGCAGAAAGCAAAACAATTCAAGAAGTTGGCTAAGGCCTTAAGTGAATTATTTTCTAACCTGCTCTAAGATAAAAGCACACAGTCCCCTGGAGGGACTTGGAAGTACTGATAAGTGCTTTGAATACTGTAACATATGAAGGATCTGATGGTAAAGTGTAATAGCTCTTCTTTCAAACCCAGGAGCCACTGAGAAGGCTTTACTTACCTCTAATATCTGCACATAGGCTTGGTGAGGGTCTGTCAGCTTCATGCCATTGATCTCCACAAACTGGAATGGTGGCAGTTCATCGTTCTCTGCAGCTTTCTGAAGACACCGAATTACTTCATGAACAGTTGCAGTTTTACCTGTTCCAGGCACTCCAGAAATGTACATGCACCTAGGAAAGGAGAACACCTCTTCAGCAGCCTGAGCAGAATGGTAACACTCTTGGGATTTATGAGCTGGAATTCCTGAGCTCTGACACCAGTCTTGAATGCTCCTCTGCCACTTCAGGCAATTCCCTGTATCTTACTTTATTTGCAAGCTGGGACATAACATTGGAGGATCATGAAGATTTTTATTATTATTAAAGCAATTAACAACCTAAAATACTTTATAAATGTAATTTAGCCCTTCTAAAAAAAAACCAAGTAGTTTCCCAGACATCTAAAATTGAATAGTTATATTTTGGCCTTTAATTTGAATCTGTAGAATAAAGAAGCCCACATTATTTCTATGCACAACACCAATTAAGGAAGAAAAACACCAGGAAAATTGAACGAGGAACTTTAAATGATGATAACTTTTTAAATACAAGTAATATATATAAAGTATAAAGTAAAAAGATATCTGACTGCTGTTATGCCACAGGCAGATGTGATCTTAGTTACAGTCTTGCCAAACTCACCCTCCTGTACCATCAATAAGTTTGCTTTCCACAAAGTTATAGATATCCTGGAATTCTTCCTCACGACAAGGCAGAGATTCTGGGATAGCAGAAACATGCAGCCTTTGAATTAAATAAGAAAAGAAAAAGAAATTAAAATTGCAGTTCTCTTAGAAGAACTGAAGCAAACAAACAGCCAGATGCTGACCTTCCTCCTGCCCACAGTTTTTCAAATCTCTCTTACAGACTTTTAAGTCTGAGCATCAATGTCAAGTATCCCAAAAGAAATAGACTAGTCTCTCTCTGTGTGCTCTTAATTTATGCAGCAATAAAGATCCATCTTCTTTAATTCACAAAGTATTTGTAAATCAGTGCAGAGGTAGGATAAAACAGGAGAAGCTGCTTATAGGAAATAGGGAACTAAAACCCTGTTTGAAAGAGTCAGTCCTGAATGCCATATTTTTTTTCCACTGTAAAGGCCTACAATGATACCTGTAAAGCTTTTTCATACACCAAGAAGAGACAAATATTGCATCTTTACAATCTACAGCTAATCAGACAGAATCTTTGTTTTTCTAATGTTGCACAGAAAAAAGATACCTAATTCTGAAGAATTTAGCATGGACTGATTAAAATAATTTCAAATTGTGAAAGTAGTATTGTAAATACTACCAGTATTGGTAAATCTAGTATTGTATTGTAAATTATTAAATGCTCTTCTTGTATCAGAACACCAAGCATTTCTACCAATTTTATTCAACATGGTAAAGATGACATTCCCTATTTCAGCACAGCCTATTGCTATGCACACCTGATGATTTTCCTGAGCACAAGTTACCTTAATCTGGCTTCTTCCAGCACAGTGGCAGGTTCCTGGGCTGCCTGGATGCGCCTGGGAATTTCTGGAGTTGCATTCCGGGGTGTTCTGGGCGTCCCTGGTGAAGACTGCAAAGAGAAATAACAACCTCAAGCAGTTTTTCTACAAACAGCAATTTCTGTTGGAAAGAAATCATTGATATGAGTTTCCCAGACATTACTAATGCCAGAGTACAAGATGAACTGAGAATCAGTATTTACACAGGGAATTACCAAACAAACCTTATGGTGTTTTCTTCCTAAGAGAAAAAGGAAGCTGGAAAGGGGGTGGTGACAATTACACCTTTTAACTGTCTGAAGAATTTCTGAATTGTTAGTCCTTTTCTGGAGTGCTGTGTTACAAAATGATCTGGTTCTTAAGAAACGGCATCCAAGCCAGTATTTTTCCTGTTTAGGCTACAGTTTCCTGATCAATATTGTCACAATATTCACAACATGCAAATGGCTTATACATTTGCATAACCTACCAGTATTAAAGATTAAATTAATCCAGATAATGCTTCATTAAGAGCTAAGGGGTTCAGATATGTAACTCTGGTACACAGGCATCAAGCATTCAAATAACTGGCTCAGAAATAATAAAAATATCTCTTTTATATGGAACCTTACAGTTTTTTTCAGTGTCTTTGCAGGAGTGTGAACTGCAGGTTTCCTTGAAGACTTTGGGGTGCTGGATATTCTGTTGGATTTAGTTTTCTTTTCTGGTGTACAGGGCACATTGTCATCCTCCTCTTCCTCGCTACTTGAAGAGTAGGAACTGTCAGAGCCTGACAGAACTTCTTCTTGGTCCAACATTCTATAAGAAACAGAGATGACTTGAGCTTTAAAAAAAAATACATACAAGTCTACACATCACAGAGCAATATGGATACACTTTCAGTTATTTCTGTAGTTCTTGTAATCCAGCACATTTTCCACTTCAGCTGCTAATTTTCCATGGCTTTTTAACAGACTGGTTTAAAGGAAGTCAGTTTTCTGAAGAACACCATCAATCAGCTTTATGTTTCTGAACATAAACCAGTTTTCACTCAAGCCTCAATCAAACTGTGCTTTTAGAACCACTTGCATTTCAATATTAAGCCAGACAAGCTCTCAAGGCTTCAAGTTATCAAGAGCAGTCTGAACAGGAGATCATGGCTGCAGGGTTTACCTGATCTGCTCTGCAATGAGAGCACTTGTTTTCTGTGCACAAGTCCTGCGAGAACGAGGGGTCAGCACAGGGCTCTGGCTGCTCCGTTTCTGATATTCAACTAAACTGTGAAGAAAGAACACAAAGCTGGTTGTATTCCCTCCCTTTGCATCACACTTGCAAAGACACAGAGAAGGCCTTTCAAACTTCAGGCTCAATTGTTACCACTGTCAATTCAGCATGAATTCTTATTTGTTATTTACAGATTGGCTATGGCATGGATGCTGGCAGCACAATTTCCCCCCTCTTGCACTGTGGCTTCAATACATCTTAGCCAAGAAAAACAAAATATTTGCTGTATTTTGCACTGCCAAACTGAAGGGACTGGGGCTCAAAACAGCTGTGGTTTTATTTGATAGAGAGGTGGGGTTTCTTGCTTATTTTTTTTCTTAAGAGGAAAGATAAGAAAAAAATTATTTCCTTTGGGCATCTCTTTGATCTGCTCTTTGGAATGTATTTTTCTCTTTGTGTTTTGCTATTCCTCGGTTGTCTTCTTGGGTACTTCTTCAACCCTGCCACTGAAACATTTTACTGTTACTACACAACTTTTCTACTTGTTCAAAGTACAAAATGAGACAAATTACAGATTCTTTTATTATTTGTTGACAGTCCTTAGAATTTTTTTTAGATCTATAAATACTACTGAAATGCCATTACCTTACCAACGAAAGGTAAACATTTTCATGCTATATTATAAGTGACAGAAAAGAAGTGCAAATTCCATTGTTGCATCCACATCTTTACTCTTGGAAATGAGGAAAATGACTGGTTTCTGGCTTCTTGCAACATTTTGCACAACGGTTCTGTTCTTCTCCTGCCCCAGTTTATGCCATTTTTAAAGACTGTGAAGATATACTTGAATAATTGTGCTTTTTGAGTTTTGATCTCTTTTCAACATAAAAAATAGCATGAAAGTATACATACAGTTCTCATGAGGACTCTGCTGAGGCCAATCAAACCTCTCTCTACAGGCCAGCATCCCTCAACACTTGTCACAAGTAGGGCACAACTGAGCCTTGATTATGGAGTGGAAGGAAAGAGATTTTCATGCATGTTGATGGGTACAATCATCATGAGAACAATGATCAACGTGGCTTCAACTTCCTTTTCCCATTTCCAACATCACCTCTCTGTTCTTGGAACCACAAACTGCTTTTCCATATGGAAAGCCAGCTCCTCTTTGGATGTCCCTGATCATTCATCCATCTCCAAGTAACATTTTCTAAAGCTTCACCACAGTGCACTTGTCACTGCTAAGGTTCTCTCCCTTCTCTCCTTGATCTCAGCAGGCAAAAGATGGCACATGCAGAGACTTCACCTACTTTTCTCTCCAGAAGTCCTTCATAAACGTGTTTTAAGAGAGCTTCATTCATATAGAAATCCCATATGAAAATAAAGATAAAAATGCTCCACTTACGATAGATTGTCATCCTTCCCATGAAGATTCTTGTCTTTTTCACTGAAATCTCTGACTTTAGTGTAGGGGGACAATCGTAGTGTGTCACTGAACCTCTGGCATTGCTCTGAAGTATCAAATATTGACTTGGACTCGTCCTTGCTGCAAGGGATCTTTGGTGGTGAGCCTAAAATTTCACTTGCAAATTTCACTTTTCTTTTAGTGGCTGATGGTTCTAATGGTGCTATAGCATCACAGTCATCATCCAAAAGACTCAAAACCTCACATCCCAGCAGCCTGCTGTTAGATCTTGTAGGACCTAGAAATGAAAACCAAAATGAACTTTTGTCAGGCTTCAATATGGCTGGTTTGGTTAACTTTCAGAAGACATGGTACAATTGGCTCAGTGACTGTAGTTTAAATAAAAGCAGATGGTCATTTCAGTCCAGGAACAAGGAACTGGATCACTAGAAGGCATTTCCTCTAAAAAATTACTAAACAGAAGACACACTGATTTTTTCAGTTTTCTAACCCACCTCCATCACTTACAACTTTATTCAGGTTCCATGTTGAAAATACTGCATGTTCCACAGGATCAAAAGTGATTATTCAACTAGCTCAATGTAAACATTTTAGTGCACAATTAGTCAGAAGATTAAATAAAGTGGGACATTCTGAGGTCAAGTTAGGCTGATTGATAGCATTTCAGTCAACAAGCACTTCAATTTAGATTTATCAGATACAAATAAAGCATTGGCAGCAGCAGCTGGGTATAAGCAGTAGAGTGCTTAAAACAACAGGCAAGACAAACTGACCTGCCCACAAGGCTTGGGCTGATCCCAAAGCCTGAACAAGGTAACTGAAAATATTGATGCTGAATGTTACAATTGTTTAAACTACCTAAAATGGAAAAGCAAAGCCATATCACACTCAGAGCTACTGAATGGACAGAATATTGCCATATACATACTGTTTAACTCCAGCTTCTTCCTTGCTGTTGGGGTCTTGATGTCATTATTAGCCACTCTTTGAGAGTGCCTCTCCTTAGCGAGGGAGGACTTGGAAGCAGAATGTTTTGATTCTATTTCCATATCAATGTTTTTTGGTTTTGTGGCACTCCGAACAACACTCTCCGTCTCTTTTTTCACAGGTGTAAGGATGTCTGAAGGAATAAATGCTTTTGAAGAGTTTGTGATGACACCTCTTTTCTTGTTAGCTTCTTTCAGCTTAGAGAATGTGTCCGGGGACAAAACCTTAAAGTACTTCCCATCCCAAGACTGTTTGACATAGAAAGTTTGTTCCCTGTTTAACGTAAGAGGCAGCTCCTCACCCAGATGTAGTGGCAATACCTGCAAAACCAGAAAATACCAAACAACACATACATCAACGTTTTCTGTTAATTTAGAATTCAGGTACTTTCTATTCACAGATCTTACTACTGCAACTCATGCAACCCTCAGTTACTAAGTCATACTACAAGGCTGTTGCTGTTTCTTTCTTTCCTCTCTGTGTAGAAGAGTTGCAGTACATACCATGATGCGTTTAATGATGGTCTCTGCAGCTATATCAGTGTCATAACCAAGAACTTGATCGAGAAACACCTCCTGGGCAGAAACCTCTCTTTTAAGTAGCTTGCGTTTGTTCTGAGGTATCTCCTCCAAACGACAGAACCACTGCACAACTGCACGTTTGTGCTGAGCACCTGCAACAAGGAGAGAAAGTCAGGCAACATCAAGAATTTTAAAATGTCACAAATAGTGCCAGACTTTATCTGAAAAGCCAGCAAGGGTATAAATTCTCCCTGGACATAAGAGAGAAAGCATCAGATAAAGAGATTCCGATTCTCATTTTCTAATCTAAATTAAAATGTCTGAGATGAGAATTTTAAGGACTAAGGTAATACCTGCACAGGGTCTCAATCACAAAAATACCTGAAGACCAGCTCCAGACCACCAGCTCCCTATCACAAACAAAGAGATTCCTTATTTGCATAGATGTGGTCTCCTCAAACCCTGCTAACTAAAAGCAGCATCATGAAAGGAAAACTGAGAAATTTCGGGACGTTTTTGGTAGTGCCACTGTACTTTCAGAAGCCAGAAACAATTTTTTCACTGGCTGACAAACCAGGGAATATTGCTGATGAAATATCTTGTTTTTAAGGAAGTTTCATGGGTTTCATTCCAGCATGAAAAGAATATTCAGTTGTGCTACAAAAAAGGTGCATTAGTAAATAAATAAGCTGGAATGATAGGTATTTATGTTTTAAAAAAGGTAAAGAAAATTAAAAGCCCTCAAAGCATTTCTATGATGGCCCAGAAAGAATAAAAGCTGTTCAAAGAAATCAGATCTAGCCAATGAGTATCTCCCAGCTCAGGCAGTCTTCATATCACCCACCTCCCACCATTTATCTTTTCATGTCTATCTCTGTATAAACTAGCACTTCTACACAGAACAGAAGTAACAAGTCCCATTTATTCAGCCTTGTACTTAATTGTTAAATTGCCTGATGTCTAATGAGATGCAGATTTCAAGGTTGCAGTGCTCTTGCTCCATTTGGATTCTCCAATCTCTAAATAAGGCACAAGCTCATACTGTCCTCCTCAAGAACCACTCCTTTTAAATTAGACAATTATGTAAAAAGACTGTAAAAATTACAGTGTGCTTAAAATTACGTATCAAGTTTAGCTGAAATTAGCCTAAATATTCCCAAATATTTGGGGGAGCATGTGAATACAAATGCAGTGATTACCAAAGCTTAATTTTCTTAATAAATTAGGCCAGTGGCATAGTGTTAATGTTATCTAGACCCCCATGAAAAAGGTAACTCTAAAACATTTCAAAATTTCTCATTCAGAAAGTAAGTTTTTATTTCTCTTACCATCTTCATATAAATCCACGAGCTGTGCCACATAAGGCTGATCTGCATTCATCCCTTCTACTAAAATAAAGTCGCCAAGTTGTATACAGGTTTCTGTTCTGCTGCTTTCTGATGTAATAAGGATCCCCCTAGAAAGTGACATACAGAGGAAAATTAAGAGAATTTCATATTCTTCATAATTCACATATCATTAAGCCTGATGTCCAGACAACTTTACAGTTAGTTATGCCCCTCCTTGCAATGCTTACAATTTAATTCTCTGATTAGAAGCTTTCATATGTAGGTCAATTAGTTAAAACTTTTTCACAGATTTAGTTAAATGCTTTTGTTCTATACATACAGTGCCACAACAAAATACTCAAAACCTTACTCATATTGTCACTGACTGCCATGTTAATCTAAATGATGTCAGAAAGGTAAAGAAACATTAATTGACTAAGTCTCCCTGAGCAAGACAGAAATAAATGTTATTTACTTGTACTGGGAAGTCCTCAGCTTTCTGTCTGAGTTCATGGGTTTTCCATACCAGGAGTAGATAAGCTTGCTTTGCTGCCGAGTGTTCATGATTCCCAAGAAAAAGCTGAAACAAATGAACAAACACTTTTGGATTATTATTTAAAAACCAGAAAAAAAAAAAAAAAAAAAAGTTGGGAAGATACATAGAACTGCTGTCAAATCTTTCGGCGTGCATGTAGAACGTGTCGGTTGACACAGAGAAGCTCACCTTCCCCAAAGCCGCAGACACCCCGAGGGATAAGGAAGAAAGGAAGATATTTAGTAGCGAACTGTTCTTCCTTTTCCATTCCCCCACGGCTCCCCGGCCCTCACCGCCATAGCTCCGTGTTGGGTGAGACCGTCACCGGCATTTCACTTTTGCTCTATTTTTATGGTTTCGTTTTAGTTTTTAATTTTTTTTTTCCCCCCTAAGGAAGAATCTTCGTCTGGAAACTCAGGGAAAAGCCACACTCGGCCCCCAGTGCCGTTCGCCGCCCCAGCCCGGGCGGCACATGGCGGCTGAGGGGCCACCGTGCGCCGGACGGGACACGCTGAGGGTGACCGAGTGCCTTCGGCAGCACCACGGAGCCGCTAACCCGCCACGGCCCTTCACTCAGCCCCTAAACAGCCAGAGCCCCTCACAGAGCCCCTCAGAGAACCCCTAACCCGCCCGATCCCCTCACAGAGCGAGTGAGACTGGGAGCGATCACAGCGGCTCATCCGGTCTCACCTCCCCGCTCCAGCAGGGTAGTCCCAGAGGACACTGAACAGGATCGCGTCCGGACCGCCGCGGGATATCTCTAGCAAGGGAGAGCGCGCAGCCTCCCCGGGCAGCCTGTCCCAACGCGCGGCCACCCGCACCACGAGCACTTTGGCCCCGGTCGCCCCTCACAGCCCCGGCTCACCGCGTCCCGCCGGCGCCGCGATGGAAGTTCGCGCCAAGGCGCGCGGGGAGCCCCGCCCCCGGCGGCGCGCGCGGGGCGGGCGGAGCCGCGGCCCCGCCATGTTTGTGCCGGGCGCCCTCAGAGGAGGCGGCGGCGGCGGCGGCTCCGCCCCGCGGGCGGAAGCGGAAAGCGGCGCGGCCCCGCAAGGAGCTGGGGCTGAGCGCGGAGCGGCGAGCGGGGCTGTGCGGCGGTCGCCATGGCCAACCGCACGGTGAAGGACGCGCACAGCATCCACGGCACCAACCCGCAGTACCTGGTGGAGAAGATCATCCGCACGCGCATCTACGAGTCCAAGTACTGGAAGGAGGAGTGTTTCGGCCTCACGGGTATGGCGGGCGGGAGGCCGCGCCGGGCCGGGCCGGGGGGCTCGGGGGGAGCCTGTGCTGACGGCCTGGCCCGTCCTTCTCGCAGCCGAGCTGGTGGTGGATAAGGCCATGGAGCTGAAGTACGTGGGGGGCGTCTATGGAGGGAACATTAAACCCACGCCATTCTTGTGCCTGACTCTGAAGATGCTGCAGATCCAGCCCGAGAAGGACATCATCGTGGAGTTCATAAAAAACGAGGACTTCAAGTAAGTTGTTGTGTGATTTTTCTCTAGTGGGGTTTTTGTACAGAGGGAAAGTGCCCAAAACAGCCAGGGAAACCTCAGTGCAGGGTTTAGCTCTCAGTGGGCCCTGATAAACTGTGCTTTCTCAAAACCGAGCTTTTCTTCTTTTCAAGACTGCTCTCCTTGTCACCTGGTCTGTTGAAAGGGCTCACCTTTGTGGCATGTACTCTCTGTGATAATAAACCTCTACCTGAAGTATTTGGAATGAGCTGGATTAAGGGATTCATGTTAACCTACTTTTTTTCAGTATCTCTTCTATCTTAGTGATAATGCCTCCATACGAACATTATATATGTAAAAAATATATATGTTTTTATTGAGGAAGTGATGGAATAAATCTAAATGGTTGTGTATTCTGGCTAGTGTACTGATTTTCTTCAGAAACTTAGGGGAAAAACTTTTTTTATCCACACTGCTAAGTGTGCAGGAAGCCGAGATCCATGAAAAGATTTCCTTTCCAGGTATGTCCGAATGCTTGGAGCACTGTACATGAGATTGACAGGCACTGCCATCGATTGCTACAAGTACCTGGAGCCTCTGTACAATGACTATCGTAAAATTAAAAGTCAGAACAGGAATGGAGGTAAACACTCTTACTTCTGTTCAGCAATGTAAATTTTAAAAACTCTGGCATAACCAGCCCAGTTGACAGAAGTCGTCTGAAGTGTTTCAGCTTTACTCTAGCTTTCTTTTAAATGCTATTTTTCACCCCCAGAATTCGAGCTGATGCATGTGGATGAATTTATTGATGAGCTACTACATGAGGAACGTGTTTGTGACATCATCCTGCCTCGACTGCAGGTTGGGAAATGCAGATGGTTATGGAATTCCTAACTGCATCAAGTTCAGTAGTTGTATTGGCTGCTGGCTTGTTCTGTGAACTGTGGTTGCCTCTTTAGGTGTTTGTTCTTACTTGGGTTATGTTGAATAAAGTTGCAATCTCTCCTAGAAACGGTATGTTCTGGAAGAAGCTGAGCAACTCGAGCCTCGTGTTAGTGCTCTGGAAGAAGACATGGATGATGTAGAATCTAGTGAGGAGGAGGAAGAAGAAGATGAAAAGGTTGGTGCACTGTTTTAGAAAGGGATAGTTAAATCTCAACCACTTTAGAACACTTTATTGTGACAAATATCTGAGGGGAGGCACCAGGAGGCTGCTGGCAACTCGTCCCTCCCCCATAACATCTTTTCATATAAGCAGCTTGTGAGGATTTAGAGCCTGAAGCAGTTGTCAAAGTTTTTCTGTCTCTGAATTCCACAAATCTGTATCTCTTCTGTGTTAAGCATATTAGATAAATTATTTTACATACAAAGGAGAGAACTAAAAGTGATGGAAGGTCCTGAGACCATCAGTCAGTGCTGCTGTACTTCTTCAGAACCAACACTATGAGAAGTGACTGAATTTCCAGCTGGTAGTTTTGGGCAGTACCCCTCACTCCTGAACATGAAATACTTGAGGATAGGGAAGCTTGGCTGCATGACTTTTGCAATTTATATTAATTGTTCAGAAATCTATACCGATAGCTTAAAACCTTGCTGAAACAAGACTTACAGCCCCTCCCCCCACTTGTTTCCAGCTGGAACGGATCCCATCTCCTGACCACCGCAGAAGGGGCTACAGGGACCTGGACAAACCCCGCAGATCTCCGGTGGTGCGGTACAGGCGGAGCCGGAGCAGGTCTCCCAGGAGGTGAGGTGACTCTTTCCTTGAGCAGTGTTTTTACCTATTGTGCTGCAGATGGCTGAAGCACAGCAGTGAAGGTGGCAGTTCAGCCAGAACCTCTCACACCTCCCAATTCCTTTAGCACTTCCTGAAGTGAGGAGTTGCAGTGCACAGACACAGTCAACCCTTCTGCCTGTTTCTCCAGTCCTTCTCTAACTCTTCAGCTTGCTGGCCAGCTTTAGCTAAATTTGACAATGCAGTGAAGACGTTAAGGAGAACCAAGTCTTTTTTCATCTAAGCAGAGCAAATCCTGTTAATTCCTCTTACTGATAAGAAGCCAGGAAAAACTCAACAGTAGCCTCTGTTGCTCAGAGTCCTGAAGCAGGCCCTTGTGCAGGTCAAAACCACTTAACGGGGGGTAGGAGAAGCCCTGATGCTGTTGCTGAAGGATGTGGGAAATGAAACAGCTGTTCTGCTAATGATTTTTACTGATTTTCTCTTTTCTCTCCCAACTCCAGGCGCAGCCGCTCTCCAAAGAGAAGAAGGTACTCTATAATTCTATTATTTAAGCTGAGCAATGTGCATTTTTAGTACAGCTCTCTTACAAGCTGCCTTTCCCCCAGCCCATCACCACGCCGGGAGAGGCATCGCAGCAAAAGCCCGAGACGGCACCGGAGCAGATCCCGGGAGAGGCGCCACAGATCGAGATCTAAATCTCCAGGTATTTCTGTCGCTTCCAGATTAGCTCTGACAAGTCTTTAGCAGTAATACATCCACTGCAAGAAAAATCTATGTCACCATATCAAGATGGTAGCACAGGTGCTAAATCTGGCTCATAAAACTTCTGCTTACATGAAAGCACAGCTGGAGAACTCCTTTAATAGCTGTAAAATTGTTTTGAGTAAGTTTTCATATACTTGCCAGGAGGTTAATTTGAGTGCCTAGTTAAGGCTAGGGTTGTTGTGGCATTATCTAGCACACTTGGTCACTAGAAGATTACATTAGTAAAACAACAAAGAATTCCAGTGGCAATGGAAATAACTATTGCCTTTTTATCTCACAGGGCATCACCGTAGTCACAGACACCGAAGTCATTCCAAATCACCTGAAAGGTAAAGGCCTGGCCTATTTCTTAAAGGCAATTTGGGAGTTGAAGAGGGCCTTACACTATTGTCTTTTTGGGTTTTTTTCTGTTTCAGATCTAAGAAAAGTCACAAAAAGAGTCGGCGAGGGAATGAATAACAACCTAAACCCCGCCCCCAGCTTAAGGGCTTTGAAGTGCAGTCTGATGCTGTACTACTTGCTCTACAGGACAGCTGGCTCTCTACTGGCTGCTTTAGCAGTCCCTTTCTTTGATCATTCTCATTTTGTTGTTTTGGATTTTTTAATTAAGCTAAGGACACTTTTTATGTAATTACTCATCCTTGTGCTAGAATTTGAAGATTGTTTTTTAATTGTTTTTCTTGAAGCCTGTAAAAACTAGTGAAGAGCAATAAAAAAAAGAAAGTTTGTCTTTAAAAAGCTCCTGGCTGTTTCCTTCTTAAAATTTTGTTGAGATGTCTCCTGGTTGAAGCTGGCTTCATTCTCAAATAAGGGCATTATTTTGTCAAACTGTCCCTGCAGTCAGGTGCCAAAGGAAGTCTGCTCAGTCACAAACACAGCACGGCTCCCAGCCCTGGCCTCTCAGAGCTCCAGTACAGGAGAGGAAACAAGGCTATCAAAATCCAGTGTGTTTACTAAAAGCTCACTCTGAAGTGCTCTCCAACATGTGGCTGTCATAGGGTCCTTTGTAAAAATCACCCTTCAGTGTAATCTGCTGCTTCTGATGCTGCCATCAGAGAGTGCAGAAGGTTCAAGCAGTACAAAGCACTGCTTCATTCTTTTGGAGTAATAAGTTCAATATACTTAAAGACAGTACACCACTGCTTTGAGCATAGTTTGTGGTCTCCCTGTGACTGGGAACAGAATTTGACACCATGATGTTCAGCTCTACCTTCTCTGAGTGAAGTTAGTTTTTTAGATTGAGAATAATTTAGCTCTTACTGAAGCTACAATTCTCCTCTTACTACCTTTGAAAGCAGTAGTGTTAAGCCCTTGTGCACCATATCTCTTTTCATGGCCTTGCTGCAGGAGCAGGGACAGGCAGGTTTATCCCTGAACACTGCATTTAGGGATTCAGGATTCTCATATTGCCCTGGGAGTGCTGAAAACACAAATAGTGTGCCTAGTCCATTCATGGAAAGTTCTCTTTAAAATTGCTTCCCAGTACAGCCTAAATTTTCCGGAGTATTTGCAAAGCTGATAAACAGAAAAGCAGGTGTCCTCTTCCTTCCAGTATAATACACACGGGGGCTGTGAACAGCACATGCAACACCAGCATGGAGAGGTCTAGTGCTTGGGTACCACATGTTAAAACTGCTCATCCTTCCAAGATCTCCACATTAAAGCCATTTTTATTCTGGTTAAAGCAAGCACGCATACAAGTAGGGAAGAGGAAAAAGTCTTACGTCCTTTTTTTGCAGTTTTATTTTTCTTTTTAAAAAGTTTTTTGGCACTACATAGTTCTGTAAAGAATAGAAGTGACAAATTTTTAAACACATGAAATCCCCTTCTAATTTTATTTTTTTTAGAACAATATATATAAAGTCTGAAGCAACCAAAGTATGAATACAGCTAATAGAAAATAAAGAACTTAATTTTAAAAATTCTCTCTCTTTACAGTTTATCAAGATAAAACAAAACACGATTCCCCTTAAAAATAGGGTAATAAAATAGATGAAATTTGTATCACTCAGTTTTGTGATACTAGTAAAAACTATAGTTCATATCTATGTACAAATGATACAGTTTAAAAACAGTCTTAAATAATCTTGTATCTAAACATGTTGCATTAAGATTTTAAATCAGAACCTGAATTTCTTCCTCCCCTCCCCCCACCCACCCACAATCCCATCCAATTTCACTTTTTCTGTTGAATGTAATTCAGATTCAAGTGTGGGTGTCCTTGAGACAGAAGTGAAAACCGCTGGTTACTCTGCATCAGTGGACCAGCTAAAAGAAAATGGATTACAATTACTTCAGCAAATCACATATTTAACAGTGCTTGGCTATATTCAGTGTACTAATCTAACTTAGAAATAAAGCCATTTACTAGACTGACACAAATGCTATCTGTACAACTACCCCATTTAATGGGATAATGCAGAATTACTTAAATCCTATCTCAAAAATTCCCTAAGAATCATCAGTACATCATTTTGTTGCATTACTTCAGTTATTTAACAAAAATAATTTCAAGCTTTTAAGTCAATTTAGTTTTCACTTGGAAACCCTGCTAGAGCTAACAGATTAGGTTCTGAAGAAGGATTTGGTGCCCATATCTCATTTTACAGCAGGTGACCCCAGCAGTACAGAAGCTGCACATCCTGCAGGTCAAATTTGAGCATTGTTCCTCTGGTAGTGGAGGTCTTTTGCCTACAGCCTTTCCCCATCCTGCCAGATGCTGGACACCTTTACCCTTCATAAACATTAGGTTTGAAATCAAGTCAGTCCTTCCCAGTTTCCTGATGAACTGAACCTGACCTAACTTGGCAGTCAGTGCTGCTCTGTGGATGGGCTGGACTAAACCTCCAGAGGGCCCTTCCAACCTCAACTATTCTATGGTCTTGCAAGTTTTTATCTATGTAAGTCATTTCTCAAAGGAACATACAAAAGCCAAATAAAGTGAATTAGGAGAAAAATGTCTTCATATTCTTAACGTGATCATGGGCCAATCATCTTAACCTCTACTGAAGTAGAGGCAGCTCTGCAGTGAGCCAGCAGCAGCAGCAGCAGCAAGGACAAAGAGGCTGGAAGTGCAACAGGCTGCAAACTGGCTCAGATTTCAGAATTTTATTTTAACCCTTCCCTCCCACAAAGATTTTCATTCATCCATAGAGGAAGCAGAAGCGCTAATTTGACTCTGGGATTCATTATGGTTCCAGGGAGCCTAGTGAGTGACACATGGTTCCTTGGCTTTTAAAGCCTTTGAGACAGTACAGAGACATGTTGCATGAGCTGTTGATTCACATACTGGTTCTAGTACCTTGAGGGTAGAAAGGTTTGTTCGGTGGGTAGCTGGCATTTCCCTGCTGCATGTAGTTCTGAGGCATATTGTAAGGCCACGCTCCTCGGAGGAGAGGAAAATGGGTAGGGGTCCCATGGTCCCAAGGGACAGAAGGAGGGTTCATTTTACCAAACTGTCCTTGGAAACCCTGATCTAGTTTTCAATTGAAAGGGAAAAGCACATTGCAAGTTGAAATAATTAAACAGTAAGTCACAAATACAATTTACATCTTAAATAACAGTTTGCAGGGGACTTAATGTGATTAGTCTGATGTACTGCTTTTCTTTTTAAATATACATCAGTAAAAATTACCACCTAAATTACTTCATTACTCACTATAATAGAATTATTGGGAAGAGAGGGGATGAATCAATATTAAAATTAAGAGCTATGATTTCACTATTTTTATGTCTTTCTTGTGATGAAAAATACAAGGTCTGAACAATGTTACTACTATCTGATCCCACAAAAATATCCACTATCACTGACAGAGCTGTGACATGAAAGCTATTATCCTACTGCAAGAAATAACTCTCAGATGTACACTGGAATTGTGCTAATACTTCCATGCTTAAGAAACTTGCTATCTAGATTAATGGACTGACTTAAAAATGATTTTTTGAGAGAAAAATATAAACTTTGGAAATAAATATACAAATTGTAAAGTTATTCCATTTACAATTCTGATATCACTGCAACATTAAGGATGAGAAATCAAGCATCCAAGGAGGCAGGACCCACAACATGAGGCATAGCTCTGGAGTATGCATGAAAAAGAGTTGTCTGTCTTGATAGTTCTAATGATCCTACTTCTGATCAGTTGCCTACTGAAAATTAAATTAAAGCAGCTCCTTCCAAGTCAAGGTTATGTGAGCCAGGACAAAGTTTCCTCAAGCTTACTGTTCTCAAATTGTCCTGAGGAGGTAAGAAACCAGGCTTCAAACAGACAGGAGACAGCTCATCTCTGCTATGCACCCACCTTAATTGCATCTAAACCAAAAAGGAAATAAAACTGATTCAAATACAAAGAGGAAAATTACTATGATTGAGAACTAAGAAAAGGAGTGTGATGAGGTTGGAAATTGAAGGAAGATGAGGGATGGGGAAAAAAATACTGTGACTGACAGCACAAGAAACCTGGGAGAATGGAGAAGGAATGTGAATTTATGGAGCTTGTCTGAAAGAAGGCAGCTCCCTTAGTAAGGAGGTGTGGATTGGAAGAGGCTGCTTGAGGGGAAAGACAAAGCTGGAGAAAGGGACAGATGAGAAGATCAGGAGTGGAGAGGTAGGGACAGAGCACACTGGAGACACACAAAACACATGGGTAGGAGTTCCTGTATCCTTTAAAATACATTCCACACAAAGCTTTAAATAGAAAATCATATCTGTCCAGCACCTTAACATATATTTGAAGCCCATTAGGGAATTATTCCTCATCCACAGGTGTTGTCTCAGCTGAAAATCTACTGTTACTGACAATCACCTTATCAGTGCAGAGAAAGGCTGGGTAGGAGATTCAGAATTTTCATCTTGTGATGACCAACTGCACCAGTAATTGTATTATGGATTTATTTTTTTAAACATAGAAGGACTTACACACTCAGAATAAATCAGAAGACCACTGCAATGATCAATGATATAAAGGTTAACAGTTAAAATTTAGAGGCTGCTACAGTTCAAGTTGCAGAGAAAACTGAATGGGCTTGAATCATTATATACTGCTTTTCCACAGCCTCAAACATACCAGCATACATGGATTTGCTATGAGGCAAGAGGCTGTTGCCCACTTGTCACAGAAAAACAAATTTTCAGGAATCAACATCGAGATTATGAAAGTTAAATATGGCAGGATAAACCACAGGAAAAAAAGAATGGACAAGATCCTATTATATTGTACTGAAGGTGAGGAGACAATATTCAACTTGCACAACTATAATTCTGCCAGTCTCCAAGTTCCTGGTTGCAACCTCAGCATTCATCTTATAAATTATGTAATGATGTGTTGATCTTAGAGGTCTTTTCTAACCTTAATGTTTCCATGCATGTCTGATAAAAGGAATCTATTACTTATCAGCACATTGACAGAAATGTGAGTGATTCAAACAGTGATGAGGAGGTTTCTCAGTTGAATGCAGGATTTCTCATTGTTGCACAGCCATTGATGGCAGACAGGATTAATGCCTAAAAGTTACGGTGATCAATTCTAATTTTTCTTCCTATGAAAATGTTAAGACAGGTGAAAGTCACTATTTGGTTTCTTAAGCATTGATTTTTTTCTTTTATAAAACAAGTTGAAAGAGTTAGCTGTTCCTGTAACACTTAACACTTGTACACAAAGTGCAAGAGGTTTGATACAACAGAGAAGAGTTACCTGAATTCCCCACAGTGCCATTGTTCACCAGTGAGTTTGGAGTCACAGGATTGTGCCAGTGTCCCTCATGAGAAGTGCTGGGGATTCCCATGGGCCTGGCAGCAGGCTGTGCAAAGATGATACTGGGATCATTCAAGCTTACACTGCTCTGGTTATTTGTGGTGCTGCTGCTGCCAGATCTCATAGAAAATGGAACATTTGTAGAATGAGGAGGGTTACCCGGTGCAGAGTGAATAACAGGCCCGTGAATAGGCCAAGAAGTGTTGGGAAGCTGAATTTGGTGGTGATGGTGCATCTGAAGTAGTCCCAGGTTATGCAAAGTGGAATACTGACCTGGGGGAGATTGGGGAAAGTTAAACAAAGGCAGCTGGACCTGATGGGGTGGCTGTGCACCTTGCTGTGGCTGAGGAACGTGCTTAGACTGGGATATTGATTGTGGCTGAGTCTGGTTAATGGAGGCTGGCTGAGAGGAATTCTGTGGGAATTGTTGAGGTTGTGGAGAATAAGATGACTGATGCGAATCAGACTGGAGAAAAAAAAAAGTATGTATTTCTGATTAGTTCACTGGCTATTTAATGGTGTTTTCTTTAATAAGCACCCACTGTTAGATTATTAATAAAATGGCAAAGCATTCCCCAGCAACACCCCAAACACTGCATCCAAGTTCTTGTTGGCTTCAGTAAGTGCAGTTCAAGTGGCACTGACTTTCACCAATAGATAATTTGGACTCTTAATGTGGCACATCCCACCATCAGAAACACCATTCTGAGCAAACATTAGCCCCAAGCTCTTCATTAGACTCCTCACACATTTCTTTCTGTTTTTTAATCAGTCTCTTCCCTACCCTATTTACAGGCCAGTATCTCATTAACTAACTGCCTTACTTCTAAATACAGTGGTTCTTATTCCTACACAATTTTTAAAGTAATTCCAAAGTCAGCTCCTAATATTTCTACCATTTTTAAAAATCTGTTAAACAAGAAATGCAAATTCCAAAAACCCAGTTTCAACCTTCATATGCTGGTGCTAGGCTATGGCTAAAGGCACAGTAATAGCAATTATTACAGCCTTTGCAGAGCTCTTACAAAATTTTCCCTTTCACCAGCAACAGAAATAGGGATGAGGCTATTTTATCTGTTTAGAATTGCAACTAAATAGAGAAGCATTTCAAGAACTGGGTGGCTGGGAAAAGAGTTACTCAGTTCATCTGCCAACATTTAATGCCATTATCTGGATTCCTCACACTGGTTTTAAGCACTGAGACAAGATGCTGATGGAATGAGTGTCTCCAGAGACATTCAAATGAGACAGGTACCTAAACCAGAGAGGATGACCTAAATCTCAGATCTCCCCCTCCCCCTGAGACTGACTCTTCTCTCCAGAGACTACAGCAGCCAGCCAAGCTCCAAGAGCCTCAGCTGCTGTTGAACACCTGGAGTTAAAGGTCTCTGCAGATTGTCACTATCCCTGACTTATCACTATTGCCCATCCATTTAAACTGGCAGTCACTTTTCTCTGATAACCAGAGGTGTCTGCAGGACCTCCCATGCCAGAGCAACCCCTCTAGCAGCATACTGTGTGTCTGAGCCAGGGCAAAAGCTGGAGCCCAGACAGTGGGACTGCTCCTTGCTGCTATTCCAGCTGTGCCTGTATGAGTGCCTCCTGTACTTTTCTATCAAACCAGAAAGAGAAGGTACAATCTGGGATTTGAAAGATGATCACTGGTTTAACAGTTTAAATGTTATAAAAATAAAGCACATGCACTGACTACAAACATTCCTGCAGATAATAACCCACCACAAGCATGCACTGGATGTGCCAGCAGCAGGAGAAGAGGCATATTACACTCCAGCCTAGATCTGCTTCCCAATATTCCCCCTTCCCGTTCTTCTCAAACAATTCCTGGACAAAACATATTCACCAAGAAATCCTGGCCAAATGACAACCACGCAACACACAGAGAGTCCATGACATCCAGGTGACACAAGAATGTGCACATGATGTGTCTGCTCCTGAGTCCACTCACACATTCAGCTTCAATTCCCCAGGCTCCTAAAAAATATGGCTCCTAAAAAAAATTCTCCTGTGGCATGTTCAGCCCTTCACTTAGATTAGGACTGTATCAGCCTCTCTTTAGAAGCACACTGTAAGTCATAAGGTCTCTGTTACTGGAGACAACATTCCAAGAAATGCTTGCTGATCAGTTAGGAAAGTAGTAAACCAAACAAACAGCATTAGTGATCAGCAGCTCTGATTACGTATTTCCTTACTTGCCAGCTTCATTAGCAGGCACATGCTTCTCAGATTAACAGCTTAAAATAAATTAATTTCTGCTGTACTGTCTGCTCCAAGAATATTAAATGCCAACAGCTGTATTTGCTCAAATACCCTCTGCTAACCATATCCACTTAGCAGAAGATTAAACACATTTTATGTAGCTCTATAGAGATTTGAACAAATTCTAGGATAAAACTATCAAAAATTTCCCTATTGTTCTGCTTGTGCTTCTAGTGTGCTCTGGCAGGCATTTCACTGAAGTATGACTTAGCTGTGTTCTGTGTCTGTTCATGACAGTCCCTTAAGACAGATCTCTTAAACCACAAAGAGTCATGGCTGTCACTAACCTAAGTCTCCAGCATGTTAACAATGAGCTATGCTTTATCTCCCTTAGTAACTCCAGAACATTGCCAGAATAATGAGAATTTGAAAAGCATCCTAGCTTAAGCTAACCTTTCAGAATCACAAGGTATCTCGTATCAACCTTGACTATGAGGTTTCCATACTGAAAAACCGTAAGTGCTCCCCAAGACACAGCACATCATAGATCAAAGTTTCACTAACTGGCAGAGTGCAACATTGTCATAATCAAGTCCAGAATCTGTTGAGAAAAAGCTGTGCAAACCTGTTCCCAGCATGGCTAAGCTTCCCTGCAGTCCCCCCTCCCAGAACTTACACATTCCGATGACTGCCTGGTGCGCAGGGGTCGCTCCACCTGCTGCTGGCCCACAGCCACCAGCTGCGAATTTACCATGCTCCGGACCAGCTGCGGGCCTGATCAAGGAACAGAAATGTCAATAAAACCCACCAGGTGACAGAATAATGAGCAGAACTGGGAGTCAGCAATACCTTAATTCTCATGTGACACAGAGTAGGTAAATCACTTTAACTTCTGCTCTCCTTCAAGCAGAAACTTTTCCCTTTACTGGCAGCACACAACATTAATAGGTTTGGGGGTTAAACACAAAATCTATTTTTGAGTAAAACAAAGTCTAGCAGGAACAAGGCTCACTTTGCTATAAGGCTGGAGCTCTACTTTATACAAGTTTCCACATTACTGCTGTAAGCAGTGGCACTTTAAATAGCAATAGCAACCGCAGAAACTTCTGGTCAAAGAAAGGAAACTAAAACATAAGTAAGGTTCCCTCTGAAGTTCATTTACAAATGCTTTCCCTCCTTTTCCGATACCACAGGCACCCAAGGGCCTGATTTGAATGGGTTTGCAATTTATCTTCTCTAAGTACTACCAGTAATTTGAAAGCTGTATCTAGCCTAATTCATCTGTATGCTTTTTTTTTTTTGAAGTGTTACTGAAAGACTGCTGATTTTTGCTGAAAATACATTTACTTACCTCTCACAGATGATGGAGGGTTAGCTAACATTTGAGAAACATTTGGAACAGGAAACACATTCAATTATCATTATTATTATTATGACTATTACTACCTTTAAATGCACCCATTGTGAGTGAAAGACAATGCAATACCCTGAAGTACACTGTATTTTACTGCTCAGTACGTTTTTACCATCCATGCAAAGACTGTACTTCAGGAGCCATTACTCCTCTTAAAGAAAAGCAACACAGACTAAAAGCTGTATTTGCAATGACTGAAACATTACTTGCAGGATGTGTTTTGGAAGATAATTACCAAGTCTGTACAGAAACCTACAGAAAAGGGATCTCATAGCTTTCAAATTATCCTAACACATAAATTAACTTACCTGGCACACTATTATTTCTCTGACGGGTTTGTTTGAATTCAGGACAATCTCTCCTAACATGACCCACATCCCCACAGATGAAACACCTTTTCTCTCTTGTTTCTCTGTCATCTTCTTTCACCTCTTTTTCATCATCTTTCTCATTCTCCTTTTTCTTCAACCTGAACAATAATTTTTATTAGCAGTATCACAAACCCCCACACACACAAACACATCATCTCTGTAGAATTGTTGTACTGTTATGTTCAAAGGAAATGGTTACATAACCAACAGCTGTACCAGAATACAGATATCTCAGGAATCCCAAGAAACACTTTCAGTTTCTGGGCTGGTTAACAGCCTGTATAAACTTTAAGAACTTAGAAGCTCCTGAGACTTGTCCAAAAGCTGTCTGACTATATTAGAGGAGAACTATGTCTGCAGTTAAGCAGGCTGAGCCTGCCAGGTAGCTGGGGATAGCACAGCATAGCAGTTCTATGTGGCAATCCCACTGAGTCAGAATATACCCAAAACAAGTGAGCTGCAGCTCGTTCATACAACCTCCCCCTCACTGCAGAGGGCACATTTCTCTGTCAGCACCTGAGCCCAGACAGGATGTGCAGCACGAGAACTAGTGATCAGGAACCAAGACAAGAAGTAAAGGTCTTTTTCCACGAGATATCTGTAGGATTGTTAAATATTAGTATTATTTTGGGAGCTGTTTATACAATCTTAGAGAGATTCTGTGTGGCTGTGCTGCAGTAGCAGTTTGTGTGAAGAGCAGATCACAGCTTCTTTTCCTGAGGCAGATGTAGGGAAAGAGGTGATGCAATTCCATGTGTTAGTACTTGTACAGAGAGCATCTGAAAGAAATAGTCCATCTGTGACCACAGGATTCCAGTGCACTTTCATGTATCTTGAACTCTGCTGACTGAACAAAAGGCTGTAAATAAAGATTTTGTAGCAGGAAGAGACCAAGAACCCTTTGAAGAATTACAGAGCACACAACTGAACATAAGGAGTACCTGGAAAAGCCCAGATTAATTTGCATTCTGAGTCTTTCAACAGGCTTTAGCAGGAGTCAGACAACCTAGGCTGACTGGGTCATTAAACAGCCAAAGCTGTAAAAAGTGAGGAGTGCACATTCTCTGTCAATTCCTGCTAAACTCTCTTTGGAGAGATTGACCTGCATGTACCAGGGACTCCTTTTGCAGGAAAATTCCTACATGAAATTAATGTACAAGTGCGAGATCACCAAGTGACTGGCACCAGTATGATGTTACAAAAATGTACCTTAACTATTTACATTTTAACTAATCCTACATTTATTTAATAAACTTTTACCTGCCTTGCAGATGTACATTATCCGATCTACACAACAATTCAATTCAATAGTCTTCTGAACATGATCACTACAAGAAATCCATTTTAATACAAATGGTGACAAATTTTGCAGCCAAGTAATATGTTCTCCATCTGAATTTACACTATAAAAAGACAATTTAGTGATCTAAGTTTTAAGTTGAGCTTAACTACATATGAACATACTACAGACTGTTGATTTTACTCTGTGTGTGCTTCAATAAACACTTAAGATTTAAAGTGATGATCAGAAAGTCTTAAGAAAAGCAAAAAATAGGATGGAGAACTGAGGATCAGATATGAAGCTCAAATTTTTTCTGCAATTTAGCAATTTTCTCATTTCCATTAGATCTTCAAATATTCAAATCCCTCATGATTTAACCTCAAAGATTTCACAATAGCTTTGTGTATTACTTACCTCCTTCTCTTTGGACAGTCTTTCATGTAGTGACCAATTTTTCCACAGACACGACAACATCTGTCATTGGGTGCCAATTCCCCATCTGTCAGCACTTTTGAGTCAAAAAAGTATTCCTATCAAAACACATCAGACAGATAAAATATATAAACCACTCACTTGTAAGACTGAGAAATGAAAGCAAAATTGTCAGCTTTCATCTCTTATTGCTCCCTGAATGTTACTACTTTTGAGATTATACCCGGCCCTTTTCTTCCCCTAGATAATGGCAGCTTTTTCAGAGATATGAAGCAGCTAAAAAGGGCTATTTGGTCTCAGGGACAGAGGAAGAATTTGCAGAACAGCTTATCCAGGCTCCAGACTGCTGCCCACCTTTTGCATCTTCAAAGACTCTTCAGAGGGCAATTTTTTGCATATGATCTATTTTGGTACCTGAGTCACTGCATGTGTGCTTTCCAAAGCAGCCAATGTCCCTTCCCAGATGACACAATTACATCCATTTAGACAGAACACAGCTCAGGTGGGAAACAGATGGAGCATCTGCAGACTGACCTGTATCACTCCCCTCCCCTGGAATTTGCTCAGGACAGCTGCAGTTCTGATGTGTGTCAGCACAAAGGTTTACAAAGCCCTCAGTTTACAGCCTCTGAGCAACACAACTATTGTGAAAGTACTGTCCTGCCTGAAATACTGAAATGGAGGTACAAACTCAGAAGAAAAACACAGAGCAAGCAAATGGAAAAGAGAAGATACAGAAGGATGACAGGAAATAAAAGCTTTCAAAAGATTTTTTAAATCCTTTAGAAACCCAAGTTCTGTTCAAAGCCACTGGGACAACAGCCCTGTAAATTGTTTGAGAAAATACCTTTCTAAATTGATCTTAAAAATACTAATTACAGTGTTTTATTTGCTCATATTAAAAAAAAAGCAGTCTCTTATACATCAATGACTGGACCCTGCAGCACAGAGCAGTACTTTCTCCAAAATGATATTGAATGAATGCATTCCTCACCCTGAATCCTCACCCTGAAAATTTATGCAAATTTTAAAGGTCAACTGTTAAAAAAAAGTCAATCATCATCCTTTTCCTTGCTTAAGCAGCAATCCTTACTATCTCTACCAAGTGGAAAAAATAAACAGAATGTAACATCTCTTGGATCTGTTTTCTTCAGGTACATGAAGAACCAGTTAAGTTCTTAGAGCTGTTTCTCAGTTTTGCAGCCAAATCTGCAGTTTTCTGCAATACTTAACATCATACAGTGGGAGTTTTTATTAAAAACAAAACACAAATTAAACTTACTTTCCCCAAACCTGCCAGTAATACCCATCACTCATCCAACCACTCCTCTGAATTTTATATTGCAGGAGCCCAATACTATGCTGTACATTTAATGTAGATAAAGTATAATTACACATATTGTGCACACCAAATTGATAAATACATACAACAGATTTGCCTTGGGTGCACCAATTCAGTGGACAAAGAAAATTAAAAAATGCACTAAAAACTCTGAGAACTTACAGCTTCTCTTCCAACAGCTGGGTAGAATGGGGTACCAAATAACTTTCTCCCATTGATAAATGCCTTCATTATAAAGTTGGTCACTATTGAAGAAAGACAAAGTTATTGGAAAACAATGGAAAAGGCACAACTCAGCAAATATTTATCATCATCAGACATTAACTGCTTACTTTTCCTAGAGACTCCAGCACCCAGATTATGATTCAAGTCAAAAGGATCTGCACAAAGAATGGAGAAAAAAATCAGAGTTGGAAAAATATGCTGCAACAGAATTTCTTATTTCAATGCAGAGAATGCAATTTTAAATGCATTCACAGAGTAGATTATAGCAAAGCAATGCTGAAAGTTTTAAAACTGTGACTAACTATAATACAGTAAGAAGAACAATTCACTGACATTTGGTAAAAGTTATGAGTCTCATCAATTTTGTGAGCTGTAGGACTTGTAAATAACATTTTTTTTAAAAACAGACTGCAGTTTCCTCACATAAAGATCCTGTGCAAGGAGAACAGCCTCTCAAGCAACAGAATTTCCTACTCCTCATGAATGGAAACTCAATTCAGCAGAGGAGTACCTTCGATGGCAATACATTTGGATGTCCACTGCTTCTCAAAGGTGGTTAACAGCTTCTTCTGTCGGATGCTGATCACATATTCCTTGAAGTCAAATTCCTCAGTGTAGAATCGCAGCAGCCCCAGCCAGAGCTCTCCAAGAGATTCAGTGTTCTTTCCAAGAGAAGGCAGACGCTTCTTCTGCATGCAATTGAAGACAATTTATTCAGCCACAGTTACTGCAGCACTCCTGAAATACCTCTCTAATTACAAGTTTGTCTACTATGAACCGTTTCTTTTGGTTAAAATAAGGTTAAACCACTACAGTTAAGACTAAACCTGTACTGTTTCTAAGAATAAAAAGTATTTCTCCTGATTTATATTATTTAGAAATTACTTAAAATAAACCAAGCAAAAGCAGAAATTAATTTTAGCAAAACAGGACTAATTTTGGAAGTTGCAATGCTATGGATATGGGAGTTTAATTAATTAATAAAATTAATCTTTTATATATTACACTGTTAAAAATTTATTACTTTTCCTGAAAAGCAAGGTTTAAGTTTTAGTGACTCTTCTGGAATTAGAAGATTACCAATTCTTCCATGTCATCAAAGAAAAATGCATTCCATCCATCCACCATTCTTTGTGGAATCTGTTTGCCATCAAATATCTGCCAGAACAGAGAGGGACAGTTACCACTATAATTCGAAGTCACTGTAAAATACTTGCAGTTCTTTTGGTAAAAAAATAATATAAAAATATAAATACTTTAATTTTAACAATTACTTCTTATACAGACAGAATTTCCCATTGGTAAAAAGTTTGAAAGTCTTTCTGCATTGTTGCTGTACCTCTCAAATTATTTGGATATTTAATTTTTACTTGTTCTTTGCAACTAAGAAAACATGACTGAATTACCTTGTCAAGATTCCAACATCTCTCTTGCCCACAGATTCTCTAAGGAGACTTTATATGATTCTATTACATTTTGACTTTAGCACAGCCAAGGGGAAATTCTGCTGTTACTTAAATGCACTCTCAAGGTAGCAGTAAAATAAAACCCTCAACTGTTACTTAAGTATCGGCAAGAAAGTCTATGAATCTCAATTGCAATGCTTAAGCCAATTTTCCTCTTGCACACTGAAACCAAAAGAGGCAGAAAGGGGTAATTTTCAGACGTTCCTGGGAGTCCCAGAATGTATCCAGGAAGAGGCAGATAGCTGAATAATTATATTCTCCCCACCCATACAATGGGGTACAGAATATTATTTTCTTAATAAAGTTTCCTGGCACATGTGAAATATTATCTTTAAAGTTGTACCAAAGAATCAATTATCTCTCTTTCCCCTCATCAAATAATAAAATAAACTTTTTCTCTTACAGATAAAGTGTTGAGCAATAAATAATGCTCCTGACAATAACTGGTTGAAGAGCTGGACTCAAATTTCAAGAGCATCTGGTGCAGTCTCATAATTACAATTCCTTTCTCTCCATACCACCTGCCAATTTTTTTCTATCCTGTTCAGCATATAAATATCATCATAAGACCAAAATCCCAAAGTAAATGTAACAGCAGAACTTAGGCACAACAGACTCCCAGTTTTGATCTAACTTTCTTGGTAAGTTTTACCTACTAAAACCAAGAGGGAGTTAAGAACCTGATGATTAGAAGGGCCCCATATTTCATTCATCCCTCCGATCCTAAAATCCCAGACTTCTCATGTTTGGCTTGAAGAAAAAGTGCATCTATTTTCATAGCCTCATTTTCTGAACACCTACCTCCTGAAGAACTGGAATAACTGGTGGATTTCTCTGCTGTAGAAAGTACAAAACCATAAGAATATAGGCATACGAAGACAGACTACCACGGGATGCATCACCAATATCGCAGCGCTGAAAAAATACATTTTAAACAAAATGCTGAATTTACATTTCACTTCAAGACTAACAGCTATGTCAGAGAGCAAACAGAAACCCCGTAAGTAACAGCAAATACATTCACCTCATAATTAAAAATTGTTTTATGAAGCCTGGAAAATAAATGCACCCAAGAGTCAACTGCCATCTGGCAAATCCACAGCATAATTTGTCTAACATAAAAACAGAAAAGCTTTTCATAGCCAAAATACTTAAAAAAAATATTTATAATGTGCCAAACGGAAAAAAAAAACCCCCAAACAACCAAATAAAAAACCCCAAAACATAAATCCCAGGTTTCAATACCATAAAATTTAATTTTCCTTAAGTCATGCTTCAAGTGCTGTTTCTATGATTCCTTATTATTTTGATTCCCTCTCCCCTTTTTCAAAAATTATTCATTAACAGCAAGTATTTCCATGTTGTACTGGCAATGCTGGCCATACGTGGCATTTTGCTAGCAAACATACACATACCTAATTAAACCATGGTGCAGCCTGCACAACACTGGGCAAAACAAACATCCCTGAGCAAGTCAGGGAGTTGGAACTAGAGGAGCTCTAAGGTCCCTTCCATCCCAAGCCTTTCTATGACTCTGATCAGTGAATTACCTTACTATGCTTGAGTATCTCATTACAGTATAACCTTTCCACAGCACCTGCTTCTAAGCTATCCTGTGTTTCGAGCCTGTGTCATATCAAACAATGCATTTTTAACCTCCTAGGGCTGGAAAAAACAGGGATTCGCAAATTACTTTCCCATTAGCAGCAGCAGTGACAGCTGTTCCTGGGTTTTCTGCCAATGCAAACAGAGGAGGAGGCATTTTGCTTAAAAACAGAGTATTTGTACAGCTACAAAGTCACTTCCATACACATACATTCAAGAGTATATATCCCACAACTTGGAAATTTCATCTTTTCAGTAACATTTTTTAGAACACACACAATAGTATGCAATGCTACCAAAAGAATGTAAGATTCATTATTATCAACACAAGGCATTTTTAATCTGGACACAGAAGAGACATGGCAGTATTGTGCACTACTGTGACCACATCAAGAAAAAACTCATTGCTAGTCTCAGTGACAGTATAATGAATATGTCCATTCCATTCTGGCACAAAGTTATTTTATTCATCATGATGTATTTTATTACATGAACATCTGGTAGCATGAGGCACTCTCTATAAGCCATTTTTTATTTGCCCCAGTTCCACTAAGCTTTCTTTGGATGTGCTGTATTTAATACTGCAGCTTGAATAAAAAGCAACACCATGTTTCAATTATCAAAGGCTGTATAGTATAACACTTTGATAGAATATCATAACAAAAGATGCAGGAGATTTGACATTTTCAAACTCTTAAAGTCAAGTGTATGTCCTAGGCACAGAAAGTAGAAACTCAGACATTCATTCATCACCCCATACTTACCAACTCCTGACTTTTATACTAAGTAAAACAAGGCAAGTGTGCCAGAAGAAAGCAGCAGTAATCTCTGGGCTGGTCCCAGATATGGAAACTTGGGAAATCCATGCACATCCACATGCTCCTACATCTTATAGTTACCATTTTTTCCTATTTTGCTTGGGGCTTGGGTGGGGTTTTTTGTTTGACATAATTGCAGCTGGTTTGAAATTGAAGAAAAAAGGAAAGTTTTCCTTTCATCAGCTTCTTCTTACGAAGAAATCTTTCGATAGCAGAAGGTATCAGGTTTTGATTTTGACACACAATCAGATGGAGCACAGTAAGCTTAAGAAAGTGCACTTCATATGAACAGCATTCTAGTGTCTCCTCTCCAGTTGGTATTGGCAAAAGGCAAACTCAGTGGCTGCAGCAGAAAACACTGTATTGTACAAATAAGTACCTTCTTTTTACATTACCTTTGCAAAAACTTTCATTGTGTAGCCCAGATATTGCACCCTAGGATCAATAGCTGCGTAGGTAGCCAACATCCTTGTGTTATGCTGTGCCTGGAAGAAGGGGGAAAAAAATAAACTGCTGTCAGGGTGAGCCAATTATGTAAGAAACTGTACAATTTCGCAGTGTCAGGTGAAAGCTGGAAGGAACTGTACTGCTCATGATGGCAAACAGGCCATGGTGGATGTGGCACGAGAGGCTTTTCAGAAGCATCCCCAAAACAAGATGTTTTGTACTATAACCTGCCCTGCCATCAGGTCACACACACAGCTACCCAGGCTGGGCTGAGGGTGTGGGCCACTGAATTTAAATGATGTAGAAGAAATACACAAACACACAAAAGCATTTTCGTTCTGGTTTCAAAACTATTCCATCAGACCGTTATTTGGGTAAGGTAGAAAGACTTAAAAAGCTTCCTTTGAACACAAGAGCAGACACAAACAGAAGCTTACCAGTGTATTGTACAAACTGATATCTCCTTCCAAGCCACTCCGCCTGTGCTCAAACTTTACTATAGGCACTTTGGCTGTTGTTATAGGCAAGATGTTTCTCAAACCTGGGGAAGCAACACTTTAGTACATAAAACATTTCCATTAACAACATTTATAGTAAATTTAACTGCAAAACAAATAATACTTTAAAGCACCTACCTGGATGCTTCTTAAGAACTTTTGCCAAACCTTCTATTATTTCTTTGCAGTTTAATTTCTAGGAAAAACAAATACCACAGCTTCAGACATTAAAACATGGATCCTATTCCAACAAGCACATCTACTATCACAAATATGTCATAGATGAAAAGTCTATGTACAAAAAGGAGCAAGCATTAAGCCAGCACATGAATTTACATGAACTCATATGCTCTGTGTGGACATCTACAGTACACTGTGTATCTATAAGGCACTAAAAGTAAAATATCTTCCTTCAGTTGGGCAGAATGAAACAAGCCAATGTGCAGCTAGCAAATCCTACCTTTCCTGCGTACAGAAATCTTAACAGAATTAAAAAACCTTAAAGAATCCTTGAGTTTAAAATAGCAGATATTATCAATGTCAGAACTCTTACCTCTGCATTTTCATGACCTTCCAATGTCATGCAGATATCTAGATCACTGTCCCGAAATCCAAATCCATTCTTTGAGGAGCCAAATAAGCAAAGCCTGGCTTTGTCTGATCAAAAGAATAGAAAAGGAAAAGGTAAACTCTTTCACAGTTGAATGGTAAGTGCTAAATATGAAATATTGCTTAACTATCATGTGCAGATGTCCATAAAAATGAGCTTAAAGAACGAGCTTACAGTGTCACTTCAAAGACTTCAGCTTTGACAAAGGAGGAAGCACAATATTTTAGAAATTATTTATAGAAAGTAAGGCAGGATAAAGACTTATTTTATGTAATTTTTTCATAACTGAGGCACGTTACAGTTACTACAATCATTAAATGGCATCTCTAAATGTAGTGCAATATTTTATGGTATGCAACTGCACTTTCCTGCTTTAAATAAATCAAAACAATGTGGAGGCACACAGCTTTAACTCACAGATAAGACAGAGCTACTTCTAGGGTAACCAAAGTAATATTTCTGTCTGCATTCAGAGTTTACCTACGTTGCATATTTTTCCAGTGACCAGGTAAATTTGGTCAATGAGTTTTTGTAATCTTAATACACTCTGCAAGAATACACAAGCAAGTAAGATTACAATACTTTATGAAACATTCTTTCCCAATTGCTTTATTTATATTTTTGTTCGAAACACAATATTACTAAGTATTTCCATTCTTGGAAAACAAAATTATGCAGTTAAAACAAATTCCTTCCCAACTGCAAAGAACACATTTATCTGTTCAACTGAAATCAATGCTAGGAAAATAGATTTAACACTTATTCACAGCTTTTTTTCCTAAACTTTATTAGAATAAGAAACCTCACATTTTTGAAGGCTTTGTAACAGGTCTCAATCCTCAGCTGCTGCGAGTAAATGGAGGCACAGCCAGCAGATGGACTGGAATTCCTAATACTTTGATGACAGGTCAGCTACATCAGAATGGCCCTCCATGGACTGGAATTCAGGAGACCTGGGTTGGGTACCTGGCTTTAGCACTGTTTTACACCACTACAAAAAAATCACTAGGCATCTCTCTCTGTGCCTTGACTTCCATCACTGTAGTAAGACACTTCTGCTTGTTTTATATAAGGGATATGAAGATAAACTCATGAAGATTTCTAAGATATCAAGCACTGGTGACTAGGCAACAAAAGTCCTTGGCCCATGACCAACATTAACACTAAACCCAACCAAACTTTCTTTCTGGCCTGACTGGAGCACTCCTGTGTTTGCATTACTACTCTGGCAGCTCTTCCTCCACTCTAGGGATGTTTGCATGGAACAGCATGAAGGGATTGTTCAATGTCAAAGTCTGCAAGACAGCTTTACACAGGGAGAGAAAAGAGATGCCACTGCTTCAAGCAAGGAGGGCAAAATGAGACAAACCACATCTTTATGCTCTGGACAACATGACTGAAGAAAGCATTCTGAAGGTTCACTACCTACTGTTACATACCATTATATTCTTTTCGAATAAATCTCTCCAAACTTGCCAGTATTTGTTCTCTGTTTTGTTGCTCAGACAAAGGAGGGGATAATTCATCTAAGTAAAAACAAATTAAAACACAGTTAGATGTCACCTTCAGCACCTCAAAAATCTTTTTCAGCTAATTAAAATATTAGATGGGGGATTTTTTGTTATGTTTGCTTTGTTTAAATCTGTGGTTTTCTTTTTATATCATTAAAGTCTTCAGGATTTCAAGACATCCAATTTTTCAACCACAGAGTGGCTTGGTGGGCACCTGTCATCCAGCCAAGTTTAGCCCACCACAGCACCCCCAAAAGATGCCACAGAATTTCACAAGTACAGAAACTAGTTTTGCCCAGAGCCTGGTTCCTGGGAACACCAGTAGCTTTTTATAAACTGTGATAAATGCCACATAACATCAGTTTCTGAAATCTGTTATAAGGTATCACAACCATGAATTATCTGAAAATTTTAAAATATTTAATGGCATAATAATATGCCATTTGTAGCCTAGGGCAGCTGGAAGAGCTTCTTCCTACTGAATTGCAAATAATTGTAAATAAGTAATTAAACCCTAGAGTATTCAATATTTCCAAATTATAGATCACACTATACAGTGGGGTACAAGCACTTTTTGCACTTACCAAAACATCTTTTACACACTATATCGAGTATTTCCCGAAATCTGTCTGTCATTGGTGGTAGTGGTTTTAGATCAATTTTCTTGAAATCCTCTGGGCAGTCATTTCTGGAATGTCCATCCCGTTTGCAGATGCTGCATACTATAGTTGGTGGCTTTTTTGGGGGGAAAAAAGTGCATAAATGCAATTTTCCTTTTAAGACAGTGCAGCAGATTTCCAAGCAACCAAGAGCATTTAACATATGAACAACAGAGCCTCTACAAAGAGCAGAACACCTCTCAACAAGCTCCATTTAGTTCTCACAGTGCCTAAAAGCACATAGAAATTCTACAAGAAATTAGGAGAGAGGGGGGAGTAATAACCGAAAAAAACAACACCCGAGATTTTTTGTGTGTGGAAATCAAAAAGCTTTGCATGAGATGGGGGAACAGACCATCTAATCCAAATGTCACACATGGTGATGTTCCCAGTCCTGAATAACAGGTACTCTGCAAAGGCCAGAACTACCACCCATAGCACAGACTGAAACAATCACCGGGAGAATCCCGCCATCATTCCACCCTCAGGTTTAGTGACTTAGAAGTAATGCCCCAGTGATACATAACCAGCATTGCTCACCTTTCCTGAAGTAAAAATAAACTTATCAAACACATAATGCATTTCTTCTGTTGAGAGTTTGCCTTCCTCTTTGAGATCATGGGTTTCCAGCACTGCTTTGCAGCCGGGCGAGGTAGCTGGGGTGCCAGTGCACTTGGTCTGCGGAGAGGACTCCGTTACCAAACTCTGCCTACTTTCAGCATCAGAAAACTCATTACTGGAATTTGTGTCATCAGGCTGATGTGCACTGCAGTTACAGTGGTGGCTGAGATCATCCTCAGGTAGACACACCGAAATTTCTAAGTCATCCCTATCTTTAGGTGATTTTTCCTTTAATTCACAGCATTCATTAGAAATAAGGGGTAAAGCTTCTTCTTTGTCTTCATCATAGCTAGAGTCCAATGTTGAAAGTAGCAAAGAGTCCATGTTCTGGGAAGTACATCTTTTGGCTACAGCTTCTACCACTTTATCACATTCAACTTCATTCTCTGGTATGTTACATCCTGTATCTTGTTTATCTATAACATTTTCCCCTTGTGGAAGGCAACAGTTTGCTACAGGCTCCTCAGATCTTGTGGATTTCTTATTATTAATTTTCCCTTTTTCTTTTTTCTTGGTATCTGGCTTGGATTTAATCCCATCTTTACTTTGTGGACATGCAAAATATTTATATGCTGTCCTAAATCGCTCCAGGATGTACTCAAATACCATCTGGCTATTTAGACTTCGTGCAACATTCCTCTTTAGTGCAAAAGGATCTAGGAAGAAAAAGAACAATTTAATTAGTAATCTTTAACTTCTGCATTTCCCAAAGTAGATGAAATCCCTAAGTAACTATATGGCAGTTAAAAAGAGGTTCTTATATTATAATCCAGAATTGTATTTGGATACACTCAGAGAATGTAAGACTCACAAGTTTTTTCAGAATTTTTCCATACAAAACACACCCACGTACAGCCATGAATGGCTGACTATCAGAAACCATTCTAAATACTGTTACTCAAAAAGAAAACCATGGGTATATTGCACCATTATACTATGGTCAATTTCTAAACTAGAAATTAAAATATAAACACACAAAGGCAAAATAAATAGAGACCTGCCAGAACTTTTTTACCTCCACTGAAGAAGGATTTTAATTTCCCCTCAGAAATCCATTTGTCTAAGAATAACATTAAGGATGTAAGCATTGTATGAACCAATCTCACCAGGATCCATTCTTAGTCCTTCCTAATGATTTCTAGACCAAACATGTTTTCCAAGCAAAAAGAACTCCTGCATAGTTGCTATAAATCTGCCTGGAAGACAGTACCAAACTGAGATTCTGTTACTTCATAATACCAGCTACAAATTTAACATTGAAAAAGGCAAAGATGAAAAGTAAAAAAAACATAAAGCAAACAACAACACAAATAGCCCAACAATAGCAGGTGTCAGAACCAGAATGCAATCTGTTTGTTTGAAATTATTTCTCATTTCTTCCTTAATGATTTGTCCTGTCTTCTTACAACCTACTTGTTGAATAAACACTTCCCTACTTTTTCTGAACTCTAGCTAAAGTGATTGAAGAAAAGAATTGAGAGAGGAAATTAAAGTCACAGGAGCGATCTCAAGACCCACTACTCAACCTGTGCCTCAAGAATTCATTGCTTGTTTTCCTGTTTTATTTTTCCTTCTCACTCTTTTTGTACCTTATTGACTCATCCTTCAATGTACCTCTGTACCTCATTCTCTGTCTGCATGATTGTCTTTGTTCCCTCCACTGCCTCAAGTGTTACAGAGAAGCCACTTCAGAAACATCTCTAGAAAGTGTTCGAAAGTCATTATTCCCGCTTTTATAAAATATAACCTTACATGGCTTCTTAGCCTTCCTCAAATACCCAGTTTCTCTATTCTTAAGGCCAATTCAGAGTGCCATACATTGCTCTGTAATTCAGTGACTTTCCCTGCTTTTTAGACAGAGAAAACTTGTCTTTAAAGAGACTAAATAGCTGACAAAATATATATTTAAAAAACTTATTGTCCAGATTCTTGTACCAGATTTGTAAGTTAAGCAAATAAAGATGCTAATACAGGATGACTACAGAAGTGGGAAGGGATCAGCCTACCTTCAATGGCTATTCGCCTCTTAGGCCAGTTTTTATTCTCTCTGGTTAAGAGCTCTTGTACCCGTATGCTGATGACATATTCCTCCAAAGCAAATTCCAGTGTGTAAAACTTCAAAAGTTCCAACCACAGTTGCCCCAGTGAAACTTGGTGAGGGGTTTTGAATGCTAAGAGAGACTGAAAAACACGGACAAGAATGCTCAACTGCACTAAGAAATGAATATTCCTCTGTTTTTTGTCCTGGCTCCATCCAACATCAATGTTTAAAAATAAAAAAACAGGGATCAGAGATAGTGAATGGTTTTCAATGAAACAAAGCCATGACTTACAATCCCATGTTTCTCTTTTGCATTGCTTTGGTTGTCCACTTCTGAGCTTGTTGCCTTCTTGCCACCACTTTTTTGTTGTTCAACTTTAGCTTTGCTTTCTGCTCCAACGGAGTTTTTTGCTGCACCATTTGTGGGTGGTTTGTACTCCCATCGTACAAATTCTTCATCTTCCACCCCTTTCAGCTGGTGGTCATCTGGCCTCTTCGAATCAAAGCCTTCAATCTAACAACAGTTAAAGTGGCTCTGAAACAAGACTATGTAATGCACACAACCACAAATTTTCAGCAAATGTAACACTGACTACTGTGGTATTCGTACCCCTCAAGATTAACAGATGTCACAGACAGAAATTCAGAGAAATAAAGAAGAAAATAATTGCCTTCTCTCCAAAACACAGATGAAACAACTATACAGCCTACTAGAAGCACCTTTTAAAAAAGTCTTCAGAATCATCAAGCATCATCTGTGTGAGGATTAAGTACTAATGCATTTTATTTATCATTTTCTTTGGCAATAAAATTTTGCATTTTTATGAGGTGGCAGAACACAGAAATAACGCCAACAATTTTGAACACTAAGGTTACTGTATTACCAAATCACTTACCCAATTGCCCAAATAGGATGGTAAAATACGTGGTTTTCTTTGTTGAAGAAAAAATATCACCATTAAGGCAAAGGAATATGAGGGAATCCCACCTTCAGCCTGACAGTCAATGTGACAGAGCTGTAAGAGAAGAAATAATTACTTTTCTGATGTAACTACAGAATTTTAGTTTACAATCTATTATAAAAGGACAAGTTCTAAAGAAACGTGAGAAACATACTAGAGTGGAACAGAAAATCTTGTATCTCAGAAACTGCAGTGGTCATGCCATGCCACGTACAGACAAAATACAAACTGTAGCAATTCATACAGTGCCTTAAGGAATACTAGCTTACCATATATTATTCCTTTCAGTTTCACCACATTTTGTGATTGTGGAACATATTTATGCTTCTATCTAGAATTTCAGTCAACTCCAAAATGTGTTATTGTACACATGTATGGAGGTGGGGTGAAGAAGTGGCATGAAATCTTTTCTACAAACATATTCAGGGTGTATCATACACTACATTGTACACAGGATGTAAAAAGAAGTATTGGGGATAATTAAACAACTTACTCTAGCCCAGTAGCGGAAAGCCAAAACCAAGGGAATCAGGACAGGCTCCAGTTTACCAAGAGCAGCCAGCAGGTCAGTTGTAAGGCAAGCCACATCATTCCTAGCACTTACTTTACATGTCAAACCACTGCAATCACAAAGGCAGAACAGATAAAGGATTATCACTTTGTGATACAGATGATGCTTGGGGCAGGGGCAAGGTGAGGCATCACACCCACCATAATAAAAACATCCATCAGTGTCTCCCTGTGTAAGAACCTGAATCTTTTAAACAAAAGCTAGAGAATATAATTACAACTTCTTTACTATTATATCATCATCAGTTGCATCTAGAACGTATAGAAGTTTATTATAGCCAAAAATACAAAACAAAGCTAAGAATTTGCTAGAAGTGCTGCCATTAATTAAATTATGTTATCTTACACAATTCAATTGCCAAGTATATCATCTACATTCCAAACACTTAAACAAATAAATGAGTTAATTAATACTCCAGACCTGCTGCATATTAAGAGCTAGTAAACCCACAGAACAGCTTCTCTCAAAACTTTCCTTTAGCTTCTCAGAATATTTATTTCTATTCTGTTACAAACACAGGAAAAGACAAGCCCATTCTTGCTGCATTTACTTCCCCAGAGTTTCAGTCCATACCTCTGGCCAGTCAAGCAATCATGTTTCATTTTGGAGGTTGCTACTTCTTAGGAATTTACTGAAACTGTCAGATGATATGTCCTTTTTGGCAATGTGTACCTTATTAAATGTTTTTAAAGCCTTGGCTTAAACTGCTGACAAAAAAAATTAAATAACTGAAAACCGCTCCACTTTTCCCCCAGTTAACTAAAAGAACTTTTTCAGACTCCTACAAACAGTGAGTTCTGTATAGCACACACACAAAAAAAGCAGCTTTCTTTCTAGATTATATTTCTGTGTATGAGCTGTTTCATTTTAATACAAATGTTAGCTGAATGTTACAGTAATACTTCTTGTCAGGAGTGCAGGCAGGCAGCTGCTATGAACAAGCATAGTAGCTCATTAAAAATCTTTTTCAGTCACACATACCTTTTAACATCTTTGCAAAAGACAACAGGAACTTTGGCATGGAAATCCGACTCCACATCTGAGTAGACAGCTAAGAAAGGAGGAAAAAAACCCACATTCTGTTTCAAAGTTTTTCACAGTTTTCCCAGTTCTGTCTTTAAAGTTATTACATCTATACCATGATTTTTCAGAACAACTCAAATTAAGTGCTGCATAGCTAACCAGTACCACTATTCTCTGGTTATTTTTGATGCTCAGCACCAGTATCAGACAGCCAGGCTGTGTTCCTGACAGAACATCGAGGTTAGAAGTTTTAGGAGTCTTGGAATAACTCTCACTCATGTCCATATGCAAGTGGAAAACAGCTTTTGAGTTTACTGCTTAGAAATCCTCCTACAAAAAGGTTAAACCTTTTTGCTCTGGCATCTGACACTACTGCCCCAACTTCTGGCAATCTGAACTGGACTAATGGGGCTGCCATTCTCTTGGTGCAGCTTCTCACCTCTCATTCACATAACCATTGGTGTTCATAAAAATCACATTCATAAAAGCAGCTCAGATATTTCGATTGAAAACTAATCCATTTTTCTAATTTTACAGAAAAATTGAGCATAAAAACAACTAAGCAGCAAATGGGATGTTAAATAGAAATGAGATGGAACTAAAACTCACCACTGTTCTTCAAGATCTCAAGCACCTGGATCAGAACATCTGGTTGACTCATCTACAATGACAGAATTAGAGCATGTTACATTATTGAGACTAATATTTTATTTTACATTTCATTTAAAACTACTTGGGCTGCACAACTAGCAACTCTGTGTCCTTCAAAAAAGTGAAATCATTATGTCAGTACTAATGAAGAAGTTAACTGTACCTGCCTACACCATGTAAACAGGAATCAGTAAACCTAACAGGCAGCTTTCTTTTAGCCTACAGCTTTTTTAGTCAACATTTCTATTCTAGTTCTGCATTAACAGACTCCAAAAGGGTAAATAAAAACACTTGCCATGTATTCAACTATTTAAATGTCAATGTATACTACTAGAAATGGATGGCAATAAAGAATTTAATGTCAGGACTTTCCAAAGGGTTTTAAATGTTATCATTTTAAAACACGTGCAAGTGTAGCAGCTGTCAAGAATGTGCTGCTAATATCACCCACTAAACATGAACCAACAACTTCATTATCTAAAGGTAAATTGTAATGCTCTGCAAGAATTTCATACCATAAACTATAAATTGTGATGTGATATCACCTTGAAAGTGACTAAAAAATAAAAGGAAAAAATGTCACTTTCAGCTCCAACTTTAAAAGGAGGAGAATCAAAACCTTAAGGAGTTTAGAGTCTGAGTCATGAGCACATGGAAGCACACTTATCCAGAGCCAATTATTTTCATACTGCTTCAGTGCTTATTCAAAAACAATTTAGAAAAAGCCTAGCATAAAATTGTCCAAACAAAACAAAACAATACCCAAGAATTAAAGTTATTTAAAAAGCAATGAAAACTTCCTCCATAGCACAGCTGACATCAAACCAAAGATTAGATACTTTGTGCTATTCTAACACCATGTGCCCCAAGAGAAGATGAAGTCAATAGAATAGAAATAAATGTGGATGGCCTTGATTTACAAAACAGCCTTAGTTTAATATAAGATAATATCTACACACCTTAGGGGGGAATTTGATATCAATGTTAACATCGCTGGTCTTAAAAGCAAATCTAGTTAGACAGGAGCCATACATCCTCAGGGAACAGTCTGAAGAGAGAGAAACATAATTATTTAACAGCTAGTAAATAATTTTTCTTTTAGTGGATGATGCATACCTCACTTTAGATACTGCACTTCACAAGTGGCACTCTCAGATTAATGAACATTGAGCCCCTTTCTCACTCCTGTGAAGGGTAGGCATTTCCATAGCATAGCATCAAAGGAAAACAAATAATTCTAATACCGTAACCACCAAATGGCTGACATTTTCCAAGCCATTTTGAAGATTTTTTGCAATGTAGCTTTAGTTCTGTTTGTTTTTAACATAAAATTAAATATGAAGTACCAATAACTGTCAACATCTCAGTGTAGGATTTTACATAACAGCTTTTGTTAACTACAGCTTGATTTCACTGCAGCACTTAGCCAATTATAAAATTCTTTGTTGCCTCACAGAATTTTGTGTGAGGCACCAATCTGTTGATTTCATCAGCAAGTTCCAACACACAGTTCATTATAAATCATGCACATAAAACATAACTTCAATATAATCCAAGGCACAGAGCTCAGTGTTCATTCAGTGTTTTAGTTAATAGTTACCTGCAAAGCTGCAGAACAGATCTAAACTAACTAGGAAGTACCTACTCAGCATTAATATGAGAAATGCCATTCCATAATTCATCCCAATTCATGATATAATTTTTGCAGATGAAAACCTTCCTGTAATAGATATTAGGGTCTCCCACATTTAAATCAGCTGAAAAATGAGAGTGTTCTCAATCCTTCCCGAATCCAACACCCTGCTCAAGCACAGTCACCTAAGGCAGGTTGCTGAGCCTGTGTCCAGCTGGGGTTTCAAAATCAACAAGGATGGAGAATCCACAATCTCTTCTGGCAGCCTGTGCCAGTGTTCAACCAACCTCACAGCAAAGAGGGGTTTTTCTTGTGTATCTTCCTTTATGTGAGTTCTGACCAAACTCATTCCATCAGAAACATCAACAAAATTACTCTCAAAAGAAAAACTAGATGTTACAAATACATTGCTTCAAGCCTATTTTGACTGATTAGGAACCAGCCCTCTCAGAATGAAAGTCTGTATGGTTAATAATAATAATTTGCAATTTCTTCCACTGGCTTTTCATAGTAGTAAGAATTTTTGCATAGTTCTAATGTGAGCTCAAGAGAAAATCATACCAGAAGATCAGATGTTTTCTACATAGCGCATGAATTAAATTTTTCCTAATTTACAACTCTGGAAAACACATTCACTAAAACATAGCTGGCTTTGAAAAGGAGAATAACAAACTGTCATTTACTATTACAGACTCCCCTTCCACTACTCCTACACCACCACAGAAGTCATCAGTCCAAACAAGTAAGCCAGATAAGTAACAATAATTTTCCTGAGTATTTATGTAAAAAAGCTTTGTCTTATGCTTCCCACTATCAATGGAAAACTCACTAGAGTGCCAGAAGTTTGCACTAGGAACCACTTATTACAGAGCAAACAGATTAGCAAACCTACACCCCACAAACCCCTGCTCTATTCAGCACCTTGTGCTTAAGCATGTACTTCACAGAGGACCTAAAACTAAAGCTGATCATCCTGCAGATAACAAAATATTTCTTATTGCTGTATTTTTATAGTGCAAAGGGAAAAAAAAGGTATTTTTGAATCAAAAGGACAGATAGAACTATACCCACTTCAATATAGGTTAAATTTAAAATTTGAAATATCTTTTTGGCAATGAGATTAATAGTTTCTTCTGATCAGATTCACTGAACACCAAACCACTGTTAGCAAAAAGTCAACACCACTGGAGCTCCAAAAAAACTGATTTCAAACTCCCAGTGTACTAACTATAAGAGATGAAGGGAAATCAATGCAAAGAAGCAAATGCCAAATATTGTCCTTCTTGTTATATTATCCCACCACTTTAAAGAGGACCAATAAACACATTAGAAAGAAAGTCAAATAACCACAATCATGTTTTCCTCTTTTTGGACATTTGTTAATTCTTTTAAAATCAACTGCCAGCCCATATTAAAAAGTCTGTATATATTAATATTGTATAATATTAAGATAATTTAACCCCAAATGCACTCATTCACCATTAATGAAGGTATCAAAAATATATGTAAAACTAATGAAAAATTTTCATCTAAAGCAAATGGAAAATACCATGAATACCTGGTAAGGGCTGTTGAATAATTTTCTCCATCTCGTTTACAATTTCTTGCCGAATTCTGAAGTCCTCATCTGAGATGCCTTGTTCATTTGCTGCCTCAATGAGTGTGAAACTCAGAGCAGCCAACTGTGCAGATGAGGGTGGTGGGAGCGCTCGCAGCTCATTTTCTTCTTGCTTTTCCTGAATAATTGGTGGATGATACAAGTAAAAACCAGTATTTTACGAAAAAAGGTTGTCACATCCCACTGTATGATATCGGAATACACTGTTTGCTGTTTGTGTTATTCTATTTACATGGTGTCCTGACCAAACACTTCCAAAGGTAGGAACTCTGCCTGGCCTAACTGGCAAATACAGTAGTGTGGCTCTCAAAAATAACAGCAAATGCTCAGTGTTTAAAACAGAGAATGCTGCTTCACAGTTGGCAACTGGGGAGGAAATCTTCTGTATTTCATTCCTGAACCACAGTTTCTAACAGTTCTGAAGCAGAATTCATCCAAAAACATAAAAAGCTGTAATTGTTCCTACATAATGAAAGTAACTGAGCTGGAAAAGTTACACGGATTTTTTTCAGAATGGATTGTACTTGAAGGAAAGATACCAGAGGCAGAAAAAGTATTCCTAGCTCCAAGGGAATTTTGTAAGTTGAGTCCCATTACTGCTTAAACAGCTGGTGCCAGACAGTACTGGATTTAGTGCACCCAATCCACCAGCAAGAACATGTCAGATGCATCATTTGGGACTCAAGTCATTTGGGACTAAGTACAACACCACCTTGTTTCATGAATCCATCAACTACAGGAAAGATATGACTGACATTAATAATAACCATACAATAGTTACACTAAAAAAAACACAGCACAGTATGAAAATGTTTGTCTAGTTAGTTCCAGGCTGCATCTCTCAACTCTTCTGTTCTAATCTGAACAAATCTAGCATAAGAAAGAATATGAGCGTTTTTAAAGGGCTATGGGATTTTTTTATGTCACTGCTTTAAGATTTTTCTTGAGTTGAGAAACCAAAGATGCTGCTAAGATTATTTGATTGTCAGGTATCTCTTGGAGCTGTAAATAGGAGCATTTCATGAAGTAATATTTAGACAGTGACATAGGTATCACCACAATGTTGAACACAACATAAAGCTATCAGGGGTAAGTGTTAAAATGTGAAACTGTTCCCTGTCCTCCAGAATTCCATCCAGTGCTAAAAAAATCTCATTGCTCAATTCTCATCTTCATGCCCAGATGAAAAGCACGGTAAGGAAGTGTTTATAGATCAATCATAGGGCTGGCTCATTTTTTTTAAGCATGATGCAATTTAGGAAACAGTAAGAGAACCAGGATCCTTTGCAAATAATCACTGACCATAATGTAAAAAATGTTACTTTCTGAGATTTAATGGATTTATAGCATTTGGAGTCTTCCAGGTGATGACTTGCACACGTTTTAGAATTAGAGCATTAATGAAAAACAGAAGTATGGCAAGAAATACATGAAAACATGAGGAAGTAATTTTTACTGAATTTTGGGAAATGGTTATAGAAGGAGTAATTTTAACCATCTAAATCACAAAATCCAACATACTGGAGAATCTGTAGCTCTTCATCAGCATTTACAAAAATGGGCTGGCAAGAAAATCTGTGCACCTTTTATTGGATTTGTTGCATGTAACAGCTCTTTAGAGCAAACCATTGCACTGTGGTATCTGATAAGGGAAACTGGTTTTCTCTTTCTAAGCTTTAGAACTGTATCTCATAATTAAACACATTAATAAACCCAGGGTGATGATGAGTGAACTGAATCCTTTCCTCCTACAACTCTTCTAAACTTCACACAGTAGATAAATTGAAAAAAAAAAAACCCAAACAAAAAAAACCCAAAAAACCAGTATCCTCAACCCCACCTCCAGTCTCCGGTCTTGCTACCAACAACATTATTTTCAGAAAACAGAAAAAATAAATATATTTATATATGTTTCTCACCTAAGTTATCTTGCATTCTGTTACTAAAAGTATGGTGAACTGCTCACTACTCAGAGACACTAGTTCAGAAGCAATGACCAAAAATGTCCTTTCCTCACTGCCTGGGCAAATCATCAAGCCCTTCCTCTCAAACAGAAAACAGAAATTTGTGGATCTCTGCTCAGCAAACAAACTTTCACCTAAATGAACGTGACCAAAGAAAACAAACCACACGACAAAAAAAAATTATTTCAATAAAGAAAAAAAAAATTAAAACAGAGGAGGAAAAAAAAGAAAAAAATAGCCGTAATTTTGTTAACTTACCATTATATTTTTCTTATGACGTTTCTCCTTAATATGTTTGTGAGCTCCCTGGATATTTTCAATGTGGACTAAGCAGAGCTTGCATAGATACTGACAGTTGGTGTATTCTGGGGAGCGCTGAGGAAAAATGGCCGTAGATTAAAACCAATGTTCCCACCAGTGGTGCCCGAAAATCTCAATTCTTTGATTAATAAACTGTATTTAATTATTACCTAACACTTTTAATGTCGAGGTGCTTTGCAAACATTAAGCAATCTTCAAAAAACAAGCAGAAATGGATTTTTACCTGTATGACTAGAGGGTAGAGCAAGGGAAGGAAGTGAGATGACTTGAATATTACATTTCTCAGTAAATTTAGCGAGGTAAGATTATGGCTGAAGAGTTTATGCTTCTTAAGGCTGACCTAAAGGTGAGTAAGCCATTCCTTTGTCAGGTGAAGCTTTTAATAACTGGATAAATCTCAGCCCTCCTTTCTGTGATGAGGAAATGACACCAACTCAGCCATGTCCAGCTCTGCTGCTGTGTCACACGGGGTGTCTGGCCTGGCCCCAGCACACACAGCAAGGGCTGCAGCTCTGCCCTGTTGAAAAGGGAGTGGCTGGGCAGCCTGGGAAAACAGGGCACTTCCTAATCACTGTGCTCTGGCCAAGGTGGGATCCTCTGACAAGGGCTGATGCTATCCCACTTTGATGAACACTCTGGGATGCTCAGAATTGGACAAACATGCAGAACAAGCACCTTTTTGTACAGACAGGCTGGGAGAGATGGAGTAGACAAATGGAGAGTGGTCACCAGGGAGATTCCCAAATCTGCAAGAAGCAGCCAAGCCTCCAGAGATGATGGGGAAGAAGGGAAAACACTATTTTCCCAGGGTTCAAGAGGGGATACCATGGAGTTTATTCAGCCAGGAAATCACAAAGATCTACTGGACTAAAAGATAGAAAGGACCAACCCTGCAAAGAGCAGGAGTTGTTCCCAAATACTCCACTTTATCTGTCTCATCCTGCAGCTGTATTTTCTTCTGTATGTTCTAACAGATCACAGCTACAGAGATTGGAAACCTTTTGATAAGCTCACTACAGAGATAAAAGGGTTTAAAAAAATCACTTTAGCTTTTTTCCAGACTTGTTAGCATTTTTCCAATAACTGCTATCAGTTATAACTGGGAGAGAAAAAAACCCTACTTTAACATTTTCATCCTAATTCTAATACATCTATATTTACTAAAACCAGAAAGTACACTGAAAACTCCAGATGTTTAAACACCGACACAACAATGAATGAACACCATTTTAAGACACTAAGGTGGACCACAGATCAGTTAAACAAATTTGACTTACCATATGGAGACCTAAACCACTGTTAAATTTGGGCAAGTTTTTCCACTTATTGAATTTGATCTTTTGCTTTTGGAAAAAACGAGTCTGATTATCTCCTACTGCAGAGTAAACATCAATTTAAAATATTGCTTTAACTACTGAATTCATTACACTTTAATTACTAATTCTCTCCCTGTTTTCTCTAAGACAGGTACCTAGTAAGATGAAATTAAACATCCATTTGGAAAACAACTGATAGACAGTTACACCTAGCTACCTGGGAAGAGTCAAGTATTTGATGTCTGATGACTGAAGTAGATAAAAAATATTTTACCACTCTTTTATTAAAAAATTAGTATCAGCAATAGAAATATTTTGGAAAAATTTTGTATTTCTTCACAATATTGATCTGCAGTATTATGTACATAGATGTTGCCAGGAAGGCTGAATCATGTAATAAGTTTTATTTTGCCTTTATTGTGAAGACTTTTTAAATCATCTAATTATGCTTAACTCCAATGAAAAGGGCAAAAGCTCAAAATAGCAAGCCAAAAACAGTTACAGACTACTACTTCGGTATGATAGATGCATCCAAAAAAGCCAGGTCTCATGAAATTTGTCCTTGGATATTCAAGGAGCTAATCTATAAAAAAGCCAGTTGTTTTTAAAGAGCTCACAGAGAATGGGAAGGTTCCAGATCATTAGGAAAGAGAAACTTAAGAATATCTTTAAAGGGCTAAATAAGGCAAGCCAAAGTTTTAGAGACCAGTCAGAACTAGCATTCAGAAAAATACTGTAATAAATTATTAATAAGCACATAGGGAAAAAACAGGTCATAAGTGACAATCTGATCTGCTACAAATTGCACTAACCCAATCTTAGGGTTGCTGTTTTAAAGATAAGTCATAGCTCTTGAAGAAGCAGCAGCAGACGCTGTATTTGAATTTTACGAAGTTTTTGCCACTTGTCATAGTATCAGTCTCAAAAGGAGACCATAAACACCATCTAAATAAAGAACAATAAGGTGGGAGCAAAACTGCTGAGAGAACTGTCCTCAGAGCACTCATACCTAAAAGCATGTGCCAAGTATTCTTCAGCAGGGGTCCTTGAGGGGTCAGAAATATCCACACTTTTGTTGAAGAGTTAGGAAATGCAACAGAAGGTGCGCTGACTATAAATGTAAAAGATATTAACTTGGAAGAGGATACAGAAGATGTAAAATGACAAAAATTCAGTGATCACAAACAGAGAAATGGACTAAATAAGCTCCAATTAAATAATATCACAGCAAAGTATCACTCCTCCTTACGTACTACCAACTGCAAAACTACAGGGCTGAGAGCACCTGATGGAGCAATTCTTAAGGAAATGCTATGGGGATCATTGCTGGACCAACCACACAGCAACATCCTACTGCTGCTAAAAAAGCAGAGATCCTAAACAAAAATGCCATATTTCAGACAGATGAAGTCAGCTTTCCTCTTTATATGTAAGACTTCATCTGAAATTGCATGTCCAATTTTGAACACCAGTTACATGGTGGGTGTCTAAAGAAAAGCAACAAGAATAAACCAGGAACTAAAATCTCCCAAGACCAATTAACAAAGAGAGCCTAAAGACAGTTGACTGCAGGAATGGGAATGATTTTCCCATATGCAGAATGGTGTGAAAAAGAACTTTTGGTTATTTTCCTAGGACAGCATATGAGGTATTAAAATGCTAAAAGAGACACTTGCATTAGATATTAACAAAAACTTCTGGGTTACCTACACTGACTTCAACATTTGTTTCACTAGAGATAATATTAAGAACAATTTAGATGAACATTTTTAAGCAGTCATCTTCAATACAGGGACTGGTGAGAGGTAATATACTAAAGAAAGCTCAAGTTTCTTTTCAATCCTGCATTCTGAGTTTCCAAGGAACCAGATTTAAATCTTACAAGGTAAGATTTAAGTGCTGGAATCGTAACCCTTCAGATCTAGAAAATTAAAAAATACTGTTCTGCAAAGGCTACATGTGCTACAAAAGGAACACTAAGTGTCCAATCCATATCATCTGCTACTATGAACAACTATTCAACTACTGGAGACAACATGTTAGATCAGAAAGTGACTCATTATTAAGAAGAAAGAAACAGAGGCACTAGGCTGTAGTAGAAACACCACCCAACCAGAAATACGGTGATGATAATGAAAGAGGACACACATTTTCTTTTTTATCTGATAAATAACCCAACCTACTTTTTCAAGTCGGGAGATATAATCTCTTTCCAGACGTTCTTCAGCTTGTTTCAATCCTAGTTGCTGTTCAACTGTCAGATTAGATTCATCAATAACACCAGTGTTTTCTAAATAATCTGCTTCCAATGTATGTTCTTTTGTTGATTCAGAATTCTTTATTTTACCTAAAGCAAGAAACAGTTACTTCCTTCAGAGTAATTCAAGGAGAGGAAAAGTGAGAATTAGAGTACAGAGCAGTTAAGAGCCAGACACAAATTAGAACTACATTCCAGTTTTTTGTCCAAGACTGCCCAAGATAACCTTAAACATTAAAATTGTTCCTGTAATTAACCAGTATTTTAAAAAGACTTCAGAGACTAGTCTGCTATCAAAAAGAAAAAAAAAAAAAAGGAAGATTAATTTTGTGTTTCAGTCAAATTAACACTCTCTTAAACTCTTCAAGACAAGAAAGGATTTTGTCACACAGAACAGAGTAAACAAGATCTTGATGTCCTACCGTAACAGAAACAATAAATATTAGGCATAAAATTATTGTACACAACACATTTTGTTAAGGAACTAAATCAGAGAACTGCCTCCAAGACATTCACCCAAATGACCTTACAGAGCCAGTCCCCAGGCAGTCGCAGCCCTCAGCCTGGAAGCTGCTGGAGTCACACCTGAACGCTCGGTGACACCTCCCGCCCACAGGCAGCAGCCACTGAGCTCTGCCACGCTGCTGCTCCCCAGCACAGCCCAGTGCCACCGGGCCAGTTCCTCCAGATGCCTCTGGATTGGTCACAGGCCACTCATCTGTACAAACATCCACAGCAAATGAGTCCAGTGGCTTCTACACATTCAAAAATGAGGGTTATTTGTGCTTTGTTTTTTCTTTTCCTTATTCTTTCCTTTCAAATGAGATCTGTGCCCCCAGACTAGCAGGAATCAAAGCTGAGTAAGTTTTCAAGTCCTGGTTTCTCAGTGACAGATGGTCCCCACTGTACATAATGGTGGTCTACAAAGAGCTGACTGATCACAGGATGCTGCCACTTGAACTTGTTTTTCATGTTAAACACTATTAAGACAGCTAAAAAAATACACACTTTATTATTTTCCTTGTATTTCCATACAAGCAACTGCTGTAGCTGTGGGAAATACTTCAAACACAAGGTCTACACTGGCTGGCATCTTAAAACAGAATTTTTATTAAAGAAAAAAATGGGTTCTAAAGAAGTGTGACAAATCCTGAGCCATGGGATTAACCTGGGGAGACAAAGCTTGATCAATATATTTAATTTTAACATTGAAAAACATGTGTAAGAATTGCACACTTATAAGGGTAACCACTGGTGGATGATACGCATTCCAGAGCTCCCTAAATAAAAAAGCCACCTGCCAAAGCCCATTCTAAACATTTTTAGTAACAAAAAGAGCACAACAGTCACAGTAAAAAGGAAATATTTCCCCTCTACCTATAATAAGAACTTTTCTTGCCCATCTTGCCCTGATCTTTCTGAAAAGCAGTAATAATTGGCATTTCCCTAAGTGGCAATGATATTAGGAAGGATTCCCCTTTCATAAGACACTATAGTCACAAAATTGCCTAAAACCCACACACACTAAGTAGCTTACAAAGATGTTCAGGTCTTAGGCATAAGAAAAAAGGACAGCTATTATCATAATCTCTTGTTCTCTGAGCAATATGCTTGTATTAACATTATGTTCTCTCTAAATGCAACCAGCAACTTAGTACATGTGAAAAAAAATAACACGAACAGAAACATTTCAAAGCCCATTTCAGCAATTGCATCAGAAGAAAATGGAATAAGGCAGTGTTAACTAATACTCACTGAAGTCATCAGGCTTATGTTCCATTTTTCTTTGATCTGCAGCAGTCTTACCAGGATCACCAGCCTGATCAACACTAGTCTTCAAAGTAGGAACTCCCACTGGATTTTCCAGCACCAGTTTCCCTTTCTGAGTAGCTGTTAAGCTTTCCATACTGACACCATTCCCTGAAGCATGGGAGCCTGGAACATTTTCTCCCACTGGTTGGGCTTTTGTCTGTTTCAGGTTTTCCATTGCTGATGATGCATTACAAAATTTTTTTGCTTTTCCATGACTTCGATCCTGAACATTTGATCCCGTATCTTTAGTCCCAGGAATACAACTATTGACTTTGCATGGTTTATTTTCTCCTTGTTTTTCAGAACAAACATCATTTTGTTTACTTTTTTTGCTGCTATTCCCACTTGGAGAACTTCTCCCAACATCCTTCACAGACTTGTCATTTCTATTATGTTTATAATTTTGATTAATTGTAACTTTGACTGTTTTGCCTTCCTCACAGACAAGACGGACAGACTTCCTTGGGTCATGATTTCCATTCTTTGAGCTCTTGGCCTCTTCCATTATAGTGAAGACCTGCTTCTCCTGTCTCGAGACCACTTCAAGTGCAATTCTTCAGCAATCTGCAGTTGATTTTAAATCCTCTGTGCAGGCAAGGATTGTAGCTGATTGTCTACTGAAGAAATAATGATAAGACATTTTTAAAATGAAGGAAAAAGATTAAATCTCTATGTAGACAGCACATTAAATAAACTTCTCTATAGGAACGTGTAAATACAAATTATTATAGGAAGTATATTCCCTCCACAGGCGTTAAGTGCATTTTCATAATACATTCCAGTATTAAAGTAAAACTCACGAAAATTTTGATCATCTTGATTTGCATTTAAAAGAGGAGGGATATGAAGAGAAAAAAATGGCAGAACATGCTAAAAAACACCCAGTGATAAACCTGCCAACAGCTTGCTTTTTTCATTCCTTCCTATTTCTGGCTTTCTGAACAAAAACAAGAACCAAGATGTCTGCAACTACACTGGGAAAAAAAAAAGAAAAAAATTAACACATCTAAAAAATACCATTCAATAAACACACAGCTCAAATTAGCCACTAGAGAAAACTAATTCAGTTTCCAGCGAACAAGCTCCATTTTATTAACTGATTTTAAAAAGCATTTAGAGATACAGCTCAAAGTATTAATAACAAACCTGACCGATCACCTGCACCTCCTATACTCAAATAAATTAAACAATCAAGTAAGATTTTGCTTAGCAAATAGTAAATATTTTGTTTAGCTGCAGATTAACTTTCCTAATCCAAATCTCAGCCCTTTAGGTGGTATACAATTGTCTGAGCTTTATGTTGGAGACAATTCAAAAGCTGTGTTTCCAGTGGGAGGACGTTAAGCACAAGTGGGTCTGTTTGTAAGGAATTACTCTTATTAATATAGAAAATGAAGACAAGAATCGGCAATAAGAACTTGGATTTTTTTTCTAATAACAACATTTAGAGAGCAATTGAAAACTATAAGAATGAAACATTAGACATAGAGGAAAATCAATTTTGTAAAACAATAGCAAAATATAGAGTGCAGAGTTTCTCTCTTTCCTGTCCAGCTGCATATTTGGTAGGTAAATGCATGACCCATGGAAATTTCTGGGGTTTAGAGAACTCATCACTTATCATTTAGTAAAGAAAAGAAATAATAGAAAAGTCTATGAATTACAGCTATTAAAAGTATCACAACATACTTTGGTACTTTAAAAACAAGAATGAAGGATCAGATTAAACTGTTTGCTTAAAAAGAAACAAACAAACCTTTCTGAATATTATCAGTATAAAGTACAGTAATTTTTTTTTCAGGCTATATAATACAGTTACTGTCTCTCTCACTTTCAAGACAAAAATCAGAAAATACTTCAGGACACAAAGCATGTACTAAAAATGGTTATCTTAAGTCTCTATTGATATAATTGAAAATACATATCTTTCAAAAGTGAAAAATCAAAGAAACAAACAAAACCCACAAGAATTCTCCTGAAGATGCTGTTAGCATCACATACTTTAGTAAAATATAAAACCTGAAGAAGAAAAAAATCTGCATTCCTAAATTTGTTCCAATGGCTAAGTATTTAATCTCACAAATACATTCAGTTAATATTGCAACTATTTTCTATTAAACACTGATTGCACTTAATTCTTACTTCTGGATCAAAAATCACAAAGATTAAACAATATTTGCCTTTGGGTTGTAGCCAGTCTTTCCCATAGCAATTGTAATGAAAAAGCAGAAGGAATTCCTGCCCACCTGTACCAGCACTGCTGAAGCCTCAGGCTGGTAAGGAGAGCCCAGGATCCCCCCAGGTTCATTAAACTGAAGTTACTCCAGTCCCTGAGCACCAGTATAAAGCCCTGCTCTAGACACCGGTGAGCTGTTACAGCTCTGTACAAATGTCACTGTCTTTAAACTCTGCGGTGGGTTTGGTTTTTAATTTCATGTAACCAGAAGAGAAACGGGAGTAGGATGGTTCAAATTCTAAACTAACCATGCTTTACTTGTTCAACCTGAAGAGGGGAGAAAAACCTCTCAAACCAACAAAACAAACCCACAAAGACACACACCAATTCCACCTTCACTTCTGACACCACTTCCCCCTCCAGCTCCGGCCGGAGCACACCGAGGCCAGCTCCGGGGTCAGCGGGAAGCAGCGCGGGGCAGCTCCAGCTCCAGCCGGAGCAACGCCGCCCTTCCCCAAGCCGCGCTCAGCCCCAGCGCCGGGACTGCTCCCTCCCTTGGGGCAGCTCTGCCGGCAACCAAACCGGAAAACCAATGCAGCTTAACAGAAAGCTGGCACCAGGCAGGAGGAGAAGGAGGAGCACGCCTGGTAATAACAAACAACTCGTAGGGTGGGGACAACTCCTGTTGGCACCACTTCCAGATTAAAGTCACCGTGGAACTCCGGCATTGGAGGAAAAGTGGGGCTGCTTTTTGCCCTGCTTTTCGTACGTGTTGTTAGCGTTGTATTTTGAAAGGAAGTTTTAAAAAATCTGCAAAAATTATTCAATAAAATACACAATTATGTATTCAAAGGGAATATATAATCTTTAGTCAAATGTTCAAAAGTGATGGGAAATAGCAACTAAGGAAACTGCTATTAAAAACTAGAACTCATCTGATAAATTGAATACTGTGCTGTATATATATCAAGAGAGTGAATGTAATCAAATGTAAGTAGATAATGTTAAATACCTCAGATATAGTCATTATTCCTAAGAAATATGAATAAAGAGGTCATGCCATTTCATAAGACAAGAATATTCTGTACCCTAGGAAAAAAAAAAAAGAGTTCCACAATGAAATGCAGAATCTGAAATGCAAGTGCAATAATAATGTTGTTGAACTTTGGAATTTCTTTTTCTTTCCTTTTGTTCTCTAATACTGATACGATTTAGCAAACAAAAAATAATTTAAACTGCTGCACCATATTCAATAATAACCAAATTACCATCTCACAAAGAACCATAAAGTAAACCAACTAATAAAACTTAGTATGAGAAACAAAGAGACCTCTCCTAAACCCAGAAAAGACACAAAAAGATCCTTCTCTGTAAGATATCAGCCATCTACATATGAGAGAGGGACAGAGGGAAGTGGGGAAAGGGAAAGGAGTGTCTCTGAAAAAAAATAACATGGTTGGAAACAAAACAGTGGAGTGGAGTGAATCAGTGCTGAAGTGGCATCTTTCTAGAAACCTGGATGGCATGTCTTATTCACAAGCTCAGGCTCATACCAAATTGCCAGACCTGGAATCAAAGAAGAATTTTCTCCCAGCCAGGCTGGCAACAAAAACAGAGCTTTTTGCCTGCGTCTGCAAAGTAGGGGATGATTAACCTGTTGAAACCATTTCAGCATATTTCATTTATTCAATATTCTGGTGTTACAAGGGACTCAGTTTCCCTGCTTAATAGTGCCAGTTACTCCTCTGAAATCTAGCTCAGCTCTTGGCACTTTTTAGAGAAATAATCTGGCTGAAATACAACAGCTTGAGGTCAGACAAGATACCATCTGACTTTAAACTCCAGAGAATTATTAAACCTATACATACCCACAGCAACCAAATTAAAAATGTTTAAAATCAGCTTTGATTGGAATTCATTTTAGGCTCACGAAATGAAAAAACGAGAATGTTTCACTTTCATTTCTGCCAGTTTCTTTTGTTTCCTCTGCCTTGCAGACTAGCATTAGAAAATTCTGCATTTGAATTGCAAAGAATCAGAGGAAGGCTTACTTCCAAACAGGGGGAAAAAGAAAACCACCAAAACATTTTCAAGAAGATATTTCTATCTATTTGCCCTTCCACTTCTTCCTCTCAAGTTGTTCCACTGTATTCAACTCCCTCAAAGACAAACATTTTGGGTCAGACTTTGACAGAACAGGGCCTCTTGAAAGTTGAAGGCCAAGTTAAACTGTGAGGTCTTGCATTCTGAATTGCTCTTTTGCAAAGGTTTTTTTTAATCATTTCATTAGCAGCAGAACTGACTCTACCTGGTTTCTTACACATCCATTTTGTGCTCCTCTGTCACTCTCGATCACAGCCCCTTGGGCAAGCAGGGCAGACGTGCTGGGGCTGGAGGAACACGCACCCTGTCTGGTTTGTAGCTACTCCCTACAAGGAAATGGAACTTCCTCCTGCTTCCCTCTCAGCAGAGACCTCTCCTCTGCTGAGGCATAATTGTTCCAGAAAACAGACAGAAACTCAATGATCCTTTGACATTACTTCAAATATGTTCTAAAAAGTGGTCCTAACTGGCTGAAATGTCCAAAAGTAAGGACTGGAGTGGAGGACAACTAATGGGAAAGAGAACAGGCTTGTAAGTTTTGTTTCCCCGGGGAGTACTAGATAAAATATAAACACAGAAAGTACTACAAACATGAGTGTTATCATTCTCTTTCTATAAAGCATTGCCTCCTTTGAGATAGGGAGACTTGTATTTTATCCAAGACCTGCTTTTATCTCTCCCATTAGGATTGTCCTTAAGCTCAAATATCCCAGCCAGCCTTCCAGCAGCAAGTGGGGTGATTAACCTCAGTGCCCCCCTCGCCTCATTACCAACACAACCCAGCTGAACTTCCTCAACAAAAATAAAAGGAAATTCTGCAAACAAAGGTTACAGCCACAGTCAGGAACAATGGGAAAGGTTGTCTTCTGCGTTCTGCTCAGACTGCAGCACAGGTGATGTCTACAGACACCCCTAATGTGCTGGGGAGGGGGTCTTTTCTGACTGTTTACAGCTTTAGGCCCAGTTTTCTGTCCGAGAGCTTCTACAAATCATTCAAGCCTCTCTCGTGCTCTTTGTCAATAGTTTAAAAAAAATTGTCACACACTTAGGTTTGGTTTCTGATGAACTAGGTATAACTTAGTACAAACTACTACCCATGCTTGATGTTTTTCCAAAGTACTTAAAATTAAAACTATCAGAGATTACTGGCCACTAAAGCGCCTCAGGCTCCATCAGCACTAAACCCATCGGTATTCTTAGTAACAAACATAAGTGCTACATAGTGTTTCTGAACTCCTTCTTACTACAAGCTATACAATTTATCCTAATAAGTGTAATACTACCAAAATCCATCCAGAAGTCAGCACAGTGCACGGAAACTTTAAGTCACTAATCAAGGGCGCAACAAAACTGGCACGCTGTGCTCAGTGAAGATAGGAAGTTCTGATGTTGTATTTACAATGTGGAAGATTGAAAACTTCTAAGGAGTGATCATTAGATAAACAACTGTGTATACATATATAGATATATATGTGAAAATATGTAACACTGTAACAGGGTGATATCTGATTTACAAAACTACTGCTGAATAAATGAAGTAACAGGGAAGGCTTTGGCTGATACAAAACTTAGTAACATACATAGGTGCAAGTATCTTACAATTAAATTATGAAGTGAGCAAAATATACTGGACAGGAGAGCCATAAAGGATATGCTTGTTACAGATTACTCTGCATTGACTCACTGTTTTTTCTACAGCACAGCATGACTCACTGAAAAGGTGAGAAAAACGAACGTCACCCAACGCCAAGAATTACCTTTCTGACCCTACTGCTGCTGCCTCCCACGCCAAGCCCAGGAAAGCCATCCTCTCAGTCACACCAGCTGCGTTACAACAGTTTCCCCCACCTCTGTTTCATACGGGCTCTTAATGCTTTCATACATTTTGGTTCTGATCCTGTGTTTTACTGCAACAGTCCTTTACACCTCAGAACTGACTGCAGCAAACCCTGAAGCCAGAAGAGGGGCAGCTCCCCAAATCTCCCCATTGCTGCACCATTCATGCTGGGAGCAGAGCAGATACAAGTGAGCTCTAACTTCAAAAACAAACACACACAACATCAGTACCAGTACCCGTGAAGAGACTGGGAAAACACAGTACAGCACTGCACTGGTTTAGAGCCTTTCAGAGGCTTCCAGAGGCCTCAACTGATCACAAAACTGGTTTAAATGTGGCCACACACGGCAACTCAATTTATTCACTTTAATCTTAACCTCCACTTATGCTCAGTGCTTGTGCTAAATGAAAATACAGCAGTATGTATTGTGGCACAGAAGCTTATCTGGATCTTGTATTTAAGCAATAGTGAGCCCTTCATCCAAACTGGAATCCTTGAGGAAGGGATGGTCTTTGAACTACTTCATACCAGCTGCAAACTAGTTCACAAACCACAGAGAAAGCAAACAGAACTTCTACCAGCATCCTTATGCCTATTCACCAGCATCCAGCACTTTCACTACTGAAAGAAACATGCTGAAAATGACGACTTCAGGAAAGCTGTCAAGAACACAGCCACACTCAGTGGACTGAGTCACAATAGTTTGTAACACAAAACTGATTCCAGACTCCTGTGTCAAGCTTTGCTGACACCAAAAACTAAAAAGTGAAAGTTACTTCTTGCTGGCAATAGTATTTCATGCATCAACAGAAATGAAAATAAAACCTAAGAACTTCTGATAAACCGTTTTTTTTCCAAGGATTTGTTGAAACCTTAAAACCAAAATTACAAACCAAGGATACAATATGAGTACACATGCATGTGTGCATGCATTTCTGTGAAAATAATAATAAAAAAAAAAGAGTAAAAATTAGATTCATGTGAATTGTTACAAAATTCAGGTCATCTTTTGTACTTCTAAGTTAAACAATTTATCAAGCAATATATAAAATAGTCTTAATATGCCAAAAGCACCAGAAATGTTGACTTCTACTGGATTGCTTCCATTGTGCAAATTAATCCACTAAGCAAACTGCAGGATCCGTCTATGAGTTCTCAGTACAAGTCAGTATCAGTATTGCATTGTTTCACTAAGATAGTGACAAAAATAAAGTTAATTTAGTAGAAATGCTTTGTAAAGTTTAAAAAGCCAGGATTATAACTAGAACACAGAATGTACTCTCATAAAGTCAAACTGCCTTATGGTATCAACATAAATACAACAATCTAAACCCATTACTCTGACAAGCAGATCCACAAGACAGTTAAAAGGAGCTCCTCAGGAATATTTTGCTTCTAAGTAAGACATCTCCTGCTCCCCTTTCTTTCTCCTCAGAGCAGCGATTCCCTTCAGAGGAAGAACCCGATAAATGCCCTGCACAGTGCAGATGTCTCGTGGCATCCCACAGTTTCTCTACCACTGCAAGCTGAGGTATGAGACTAAAGTCCCAGCTGTCCTCTGCACAAGAACAGAACACAGGAGGAACTTTCTGATGCCTGAGTCTATCTTCTGGCAACATATCCCAATATATGTTCTGGGAAAAGGTAATTTTATCACAAAATTAATTTTATGAAGGCTTCCACTAAAGTCAAGTAGAAAAATGATTTTAAAAAGCTCATTGAAAAATTGGTGTTTGTAAAAGAGACCTCTTACTCCTAATATAGCATCTTCTGCCAGGTACTGTAATTAAGGCATAGTTCCATAGCTGGGTTGCTTTTCTTGTCACGGAAATAATTATGTCATAACTATCTGGGGTCAGACTATCCAAAAAGCACCTACTGAAACCGGGAGCACAAGTCAAAACTATAAACAACACGTATCCTCTATTTTCAAGCAAATGCAATGACCCCTGAATCCAGGACACGGTGCTCAGAAAGCCAAGTGACGTGGAGGTGGCATGGATAGAAAAAAATATTAGATCCACACTTAGATTCAACTATCTTTTTAATGTACTAATCTCTACCTTATCCTAAATCCGATTATATTGTTTCTCTGTGTGTTACGAGCTCATCCTCCTTTGATATACCCAGAAACAACCTTTAAAGCCAGGAGGCCTCAGGTAATAAGACACATTCAGCCAACTGGCAAATTGCAACATATTGCAAAAGCAGCAAAGTCGTTCATCTGATTTGTATACAAAATAAGCCAACAAAAGAGCACAACCACGTCGGCGAAGGGATGCCTGGGTGTCACTCGAGGCAGATCGTAATCCACGGAAAGGAGAACCTCTCACGGCGAAGCGGGCACGGCTCTCGAGGGCAGCCCCGCACACGGGGCATTTCCCCGCGGGCCTCGCCGACTGCGGTGGTCTCTCCCCCCCGCAATATTTAATTTCACAGGGCGTGCGAACAACAAACCGCACGCACCGGCTCCGGCCCGGATGCGCCCTCGGGGGCGGCCCCGGCCCCCGCTGACCTTGGGGCGGCCCCCGCGCCGCGGACCCCCGGCGCTTCCCCCCGCCCGGGCTCGGGGCCCG